>OY856414.1:513761542-513799042 GCA_963693085.1 Alisma plantago-aquatica
AAATAATGTCTGATTGTAATGATTTTTTGTGAGAAGGTAAATGAAATGATGCTTTTTCCATCTATACGGTTGGATTTTTAAAACAACTCCCAATTTGAAGTTATTCAAATGCCTCTCATGCTCTCACCATAGGATGTTTCTCACTGGATCGCTACCCTATATATAGGGAAGCGATCCAGTGAGAAACATATCTTGTGAGAGCATGAGAGGCATTTGCATAACTCTCCAAATAGATCAATTTTTCATAATCCAACCATATAGATTACAAGTACATATTAATATTTACCTTCCTACAAAATTTTATCACCATCCAATTTGTAGATCATTCACAACAACAATATACTTTTCGACGCTCTATATTGAATTTCAGGCTCACTGTTGGATGTAAAAAGTGTATATTGTACATATGGCCATGTAAATAATGTCTGATTGTAATGATTTTTTGTGAGAAGGTAAATGAAATGATGCTTTTTCCATCTATATGGTTGGATTTTTAAAAATAACTCCCAATTTGAAGTTATTCAAATGCCTCTCATGATCTCACCATAGGATGTTTCTCACTGGATCGCTACCATATATATATATATATATATATATATATATATATATATATATATATATATATATATATATGTGTGTGTGTGTGTGTGTGTGTGCGTGTGTGTGTGTATATATATATATACATACACACATATATATAGCTATATATGTATATATAGGTATACATATACATATACATACATATGTGTGTACATATATGTATTTTAATAATATTTACATATGTATATATATGTATATATACATTTGTATGTATATATGTATAGATATGTTCATACATATGTATTTATGTGTATATATGTGTATATTCATATGTATGTATATATATATATATAATGTATTCATTATCCATATGGGTAACATAATTAGTTATCCAGTGGTTCTGGTTATAAACTGAGCATTCTGATTATATTTTTAGCATTCTTGTCAAGAATTTTTGCTTCTAGTTATAGTTTTCAGTTAATTTTTCTCTAAAAATATCATGTTTACTATTTTCAATAACTAAAATATAAAATTGGCACTATTTTTGCAAAAGAAGTATGAAAAAATGATCTATGTGGAGAGTTATTCAAATGCCTCTCATGCTCTCACCATGATATATTTCTCACTAGATTATTACCCATATAGGGTGGCGATCCAGTGAAAACATCCTACGATGAGAGCATGAGAGGCATTTGAATAACTACAAATTCAGAACTATTTTTAAAAATCCAACCATATAGATTGAAAAAGCAACATTTCATTTACCTTCTCACAAAAAAACATTGCAATCAGACATTATTTTCATGTCTATATGTACAATATACACTTTTTACATCCAACGATCAGCCTGAAATTCAACACAGAACATCGAAAAGTATTATGTTGTTGTGAATGATTTACAAATCACATGGTGATAAAATTTTGTAAGAAGGTAAATATTATGGTATACTTGTAATTTATATGGTTGGATTATGAAAAAATGATCTATGTGAGAATTATTCAAATGTCTCTCATGCTCTCACCAAGATATGTTTCTCACTGGATCATTACCCTATATGTGTGTGTGTGTCTATGTATATGTATATGCTATACCACCTTCTAATGCCATTTGGTCCTAGACCATTACCTTAAATTGGGGTACTCATGATGATCTATGAGTTCTATTTGAATAGGTATCTTATTTACATCTAGAGACTCACATACCACCCCATGGCTCCTAGACTGTGACTCTAACTAGGTCATTATTAACTGAAAGCCCTACCTTCCTGTTAGAACCTTCCTAAATACCTAAAATCATTCATCTACACAATCTAAATGTACACTTAGGTAGGAACCTAATGTCGTACACTCGGTAGACATTTCTTTCATAGACATACATATTGGTAGGCACCCAATTTAATCCTTACACTAGGTAGACATTCTTTTAGAACCCTACATTCAAGTATGTATATAATTTAAAGCCCTATACTAGTTAGGAACTCCTAACCAAGGCATATGCCTAACTAGGCACTACTTGCAAAACCCTACATCCATGAAGGCTCCCGACTTAATCCATACTCTCGTGTAACCTTCATTAGTATACCTACATTCTAGTAGGCATATTCATAAAAGCACTGTCCCAAATAAACATCTACCCAACTTAAGGCCTATTCTGTGTATGCTCTCCCATGAAAGTTGTATGCTCTGGGAAGAGCTTCTATCGATGGTCCTATGCTCACATAAGGACATTGATCAGATCCCTACACTCAAATACACATTAATATAAAAACCTACACTCATTTAGTCACCTTCTTCAAAGACCTACACTTAGATAAGAAACTTTCTTAAGTCCTAGATCTAGACATCCTTCCATTGTTAAGTCGTACACCTATTAGGCACATACATTAAGCTCATATGTTCATGTATGAACCTTCCATAAGTCATACACCAAGGCATACATCTTTATCAAATCCCTTAGATGGAAGGTGCCCCCTTAACCAAAACTTGTTCTAAGGTATGGAACTTAATAATCCCTACAATTAGGTTGGCATCTTCTTTAAAGCCCTACACTCAAGTAGGAACCTAGGCTTAAGAAAAATTTATGTAGTATTTCCTTGTGAACTAAACCCTAAAATTAGTTAGGCATTATTCACAAGGCCCTACATCTAGGTAGGAATATACTACAAAGCCATATCCTAAATAAACATCCCTCAAATTGAATCCTACACCCAGGTGTCGTCCATATCTAATCATGATCTTATATAGAAGTTTTCTCATAAGCCATGTCATGAATAAGCACTTCTTGAGAACAAAGACCTATGCTTAGATGAGAATCTTCATAAAATTCCTATATAGGCATTGCCTTATGTTCAAATCCCTATTTGAATATGAAGCCACATATAAAGACTATCATGAAATTACATTAGTCAAACTAAGGTCCTTTTAATGTAAGTACTATATAGAATAGGAGGTCCTCTAGAAAAAATTCATATGCTCAAATAGGAACCAACATAAAAACCCTATCTTGAATAAGCATCATTAAAAATGAAGATGTACACTCAAGTAGGCATACACATTAAAATTCTTATACTGCATAGGAACATCTTGACCACCTCATTTGCAATCCCTATCGTGAATGACATTCTTTGTAAGGCAAGTCTTATCTTGACTAGCCCCCTCACAAGTAATATCATGAATATGCATATCATTTGACTTCAACCCCACACCATTTAGGCACTCTCATTAAAGACATATAGTTAGTCAAGCATGAATTTCAATAATGTGTCTTGATTAAGAAATCCTACATTAGATAGGCACTCCAATCCAATTATCTATGTATAGATAGGCATTATTCGCAAAGACCTGCCCTTAGGAAGGGACATCCATCAAATACAAATCCTCAGGTAGGAATAGCCTATAAAAATTCTATGGTCATGTAAGAATTTGGATCAAATCCCTATGATCAGGTAGGTATTGTTCACAAAGGTCTACACTCAGATATGCACCTTCCTCAAAGTACTACACTCAGGTAGGTGTTTACTTTGAAACTCTAAACTCAAGCCCTATCCTGAACATGCATATCTCCAGATTTAATCTTTATCCTGGTATGCATTACGTAAGAAAATATTCTCTATACTCAAGTAGGAATTTCTCTAAATACCTATGCTCAAGTGCCTGAAGTAAAGTCTTGTCCCTTTAACACAAGGTATGCTAAAATATATAAATAAGCATAATTATTAATTAGCCCTAGGTATTTATGAATGGTTTTCTTCCCTAGTCCAATTGAGTGGAATTAGTGGCAATTATCATAAAATTTGATATTTAAGTTGTTTTAGGCATGAGGAATCTAATTTTATTGTAAATTTCCCCACTTGAAGTCTTTTGACACCTTTTTCTTGACTTGGATATGAACAAATATATGTAGGTAATTATCTTCCCTTTTATAGTTTAACTACCAAATATTTTGTATCTCTCAATTCATATCACCTAGCCTATGGAAGACCCTAGAGTACTATTTTAAATCCAAAACTTATTGAGATCATACAACTAAAGAATTAACCCCTACTCAAAACATTAACTAAGAAACCTATACTTAAGCCTCACATAAGAAGGATATTAAATAAAACATTATATTTCTAAGTTTCTAGAAATCCCAATACACTATTCTAGAAAAGAGAATTGAGGCCAACATAACAAGGACATAATGTAAAAGGGCATTACGATGTGAACCTAGATGTGGGTATGTTACACTTGTACTTAATAAAAACACTAATGAACAAAGAACAAATACAAATATAGGATATACATCAACAATTTCTCAATATATTTATGTACTATGTTGCACTTGGTGAAATATCATATAATGAGCAAGACTTGATGTTTGAGTACGAGTATCCCCAAAATGAAACAAGTGTATGTTTTTAAATTAACACAAGAAGATCATTAGAGTTTAAAATGACAAAGCCAACTCATTATTTAGTTTACAAACATTGTTAACAACAAATCAAGTGCTAGGTAAAACTTTACATAGACGAGTACATTTTGTTTTTTTTGGGTTATTGGCACCTAATCATTCAATGTCGCGCGGTCAAAATTATCAGTTGGGGTTGAATCGTCCTCTATTTATCTTAGCACCCAGCCATCAGAACCAAATCAGTAAGCACACTATAAGCATATGATGTGCATGGTTAATCCTCTTTTTAGGGGTTTTGTAATATAGTTGATTTCATTTGCATTTTCTAAAGGGTAGGATACTACATTATATATTCAAATTTTAGAAATCAAACACAATGCAAACTTTTGTCCTGAATACAAAAAAATCACAATAAGCTTTCAACAAATACAAAAAAATCATCAATTAAAATAATAAATGGAAATTTCAAAATTTTGATTTACAAGCATGTTTAAAACTAACAATCCAAAAAGGTATAACTTCCATATTTTTATTCAGAAATGATAAGTACAGCTCAAAATATCAAGAGTTGCCACAATTAAGACAAATTTGGCGGCACAGACAATTGATGCTCATGTTCAGCAAAAAGAATGATTGTTGATGGACATATTCCAATCAATTTTAGAAATTTATCACAATAGCTTTTATCGAAGAATAACAAAAGCAATATTGAAAATAAAATTGGTGTAACAAATGACAAAGTGGAGAAAACTTGAAAGAAAATGACTAAAATTACAAATTTGGAAATCAAAGAATAACAAACACAATAAAATACACAAAACCTACACTACTTACCATGTCTTCCTGTTTTATTCCTTTTTCAAAGGAAGCGTAAAAGGAAAACTTACATGTACTAAATCGATGGAGGTGGTGGTGGTGTTGTTTGTAACTATACTCCATATTGATTTTGTGCATGTAAAGTGACTAAATATATGTCCTTTATGTTATAAATTAGTCCACCCAAGTATGAAAGTTTTTCAAATATAAAATGAGTGGATGGTGCAAACAATCACCTCACATCATATTTCAATGTAAACATAAATGAAGAGTTTGTAGAAAACTAGAAACAAATGAAATGAATAAAAACTAAACCATGAACATATTTATAGCAATGATAATCTAACACAATTAAGAATAACTCCACAATTTTCAAATAGGAATTGATCCTCAACAATCACACATTATGCGCACAATGTATGCAATTTATAGTATTAAACCAATAAAATGTATTATCACCTTTAGTATTATGGATCACAAGAAGTATAATGTTGTGTCGAATCCATAGGTAATCAATGGGATTCCACATTTTCTTTAAGCTATGTTAAATGAGCAATTGAGTACAACATAAATGATTATTTGATTGTTGATTTTTTTATAGAAAATAAATAATAAGACTTAAGATAAATGATAATGGATTAATAGAGAGGTCCAATTGAAATTAAGTTTACTTATAGATCTAATCACCCTTTAACATATCTCACACTTAATCATCTAAACATTTTAGTAATTCAAATATATGATGTCTAGAAGGTTCAATAAAGTTGTTCTTAATCTATTTCAACTCAAAATGTTATACTTAAGGAGAATACTCTATCTTAAATCCACAATTATCATATTCCAACCATATTTAGTAAATAGAAATATAACTATAAACACTTCATATGCTTTCAAACTATAAATGAATTAGTTCAGTATTTTAAATATTTTTCAACTAAAAAGTTATTATTTATAGATATAGGGGTGAGAAGTCCCAAGAAATGACATCACAAAACAATGAAATAGAAATTAGAAATAGTTTAACCATGAATTTAGATACATCCAACAAGAAAAGACCCAATAAATGGCTATCTGTTGTTTATTCAAAATATAGGAACATCATGGATAAAATATGGGGAAAATGAAATTTCTCCCATACAAATCATAAAAAGGAATAAACATGAAATTTGATGGATCTTTGAAGTAGAAGAACAAAATGAGTGGGGTTTAATATCAAGTTGTCAATATATGTAGAAAATCCACCTTTTGCACATGTTTTCTTCTTCCCCTTCTTACATTTTAGCCTCCTTTTCCTCCTCATCCATTTTGCTATTAGATCATGGGATGGAAAGGCCATTCTCTACAGCCCATAAGTTTCCCAAAGTGTTTTGGAATGAAATGGAATGCTCCCTATATTATTGATGAATATAACCCTTTGTCTATAAAACATCTAAAATGGCATGTCCCGATGAGACATGGTGTTTCTAGCAAACAAAAACCATCTATCGAGGCTTAATTGTATGTTATAAAGTATGTCTGGTAACTGACACATAATGTCACTTGTACTGGAGAGTTTTATGACAAACAATGAAAGTTCTAACATGTGAAATCTTGTGTTAGTTGGTTGACACATCATGTCATTGGAAAATACCTCGTTTCACCAAATTTGACATCCACTATCACTGCATGTTTAGCCTTATTTTGAATTAGCGTGTGTCACACACTATGTCTTGAAAAGGACATGTTGTGTTATCATGAGTTGAGTGTATATCTTTGTTTTCTCTTCTTTTTGAGTTGGATCATGCATGATCTTAGTCCCTAAAGTATATATGGTGTATTTGGTTTTATCTCTAAGTGAAATATTAATAATTAAGTCAAAAAATATATAGTTATAATATATACATTTTTTTAATATTTAAGCATGCTACTCTTTTCTCATTCCATATGGACAAAAGGGTAATTACAAGTGTGATGGTATAGAAGAAAAAACAAAGTGCCTATATATACAAGTATAGGCTATAAAAATCTTGAGAGTCACAATGCCACACACCATAACTACATAAATGTCATAAAAAATAACTATTTTCCCATATACCACACCTGTGTAAAGTATAGTTATCATAAAAAATGTGGATCTCTCCCGTTGAGCTCGATAATGTATTCAACAAAGGTTGGAAAGAGAGAAATATTTAGATATGCATGACTCCAAATTCCTTTTATAAACGTGCATCCCCACATAATATGTGTTTATTTCAACAGAATTTTAACACAAGAAACATCTTGACACGAAACAAATATGGTGGTTTTGTATATGGTCCTACATCATAAGTTTAAAGGGGAAAGACTTCCAACAATGCAGTATAATAATGAAATATAATTGAATACACATATGATTAGTATAAACATAAAATGAATAGTGCATTACTAGTAGTATGAAAATATAGTATAAAATACACTTATCAACTTATGTTGAAATGAAGAAGAGATTAATAGGTGATATAATAAAATCATGATGATGATGTCGATAGTTCAAGTAGGGAACATTATAACATCCCAGGATTTGAGGTGTTAGATAAAATGATGTTAGATGGAATGATTGTACTGCCAATATATACAAGTTGTAACTATTTTTTCATGTACCCATGATAAGAATTCTATTGTTAAGTGTGTTTGGCCCGGAGTAGTATTATGATGGGTGACCTTTTGGGAATCTTTTTTTGAATATGTGTGAGTGAGAACAAAGTGTGCATGCAAGGATAGTATTGGCATGTAGGCCATTCATCATTCTCACAACTCTAGTATAGACTTGGGTTGTGGTTCCGACTATTACAAATCTTCTTTTACTAAGGATGGATCACAAACATAAGTGGTTTGTGTTGGATTCTACATTTTTGGCATTTCAATCTTTGATTCATATAATTGTTAATTTTAGAATACCTTTAGTTAAATGTTACTATCTTTATAAAAAGTTATAACCTTGCTATTTACCCAAAAAGCTACAACAAATGACTTTCTAGTGTTCCAAGGTCCATTTTCATTGAATGATGAGTCATTGTTGGTTAGTCACCCCATAATTTCATAATTTATGTAGAAACCTTTTCAAATTTCAATATTTGTGATATTTAGATATATAGGGAACAAATTTTTATTAAATTGCATCATTTGGAACATTCATTAGCACGCCTATATGTGCTTAATGCTAAATACAACTACCCACATCGTTAAATTGTGTGTCGTACTTGGAAGACCCACATGTTCACCTCACACCTCACCAATATGGACAATGCATTTCACTTTTATGAACTCAGATTAATGGATCAAGATATTGATGTTTCTCGTTCCTAGGAAGGCATATTAACTTAAAATATATATGAGATTTAGGTATAATACTTATATAATCACTATAAATGTAATATATAAAATACATGATAAATATAATAACCAACCACCATAGATATCAAGATAAAGGAAATGATTATGGCCTAGTAGCACAATCATTCCACAATATTGGAAGATTAAAAAAATGTAGAATTTTCACATCACATGCTAAACAAGACATGATAACTCTAAAGCTTGATTCCTTCAATCACAAGCAGTCACCAGATGCTCGAATGATTTTGATGTTTTTTTAGTAATCCTTCTCATCCATATCTTCCATATACTAACTTAACCAACTCTATTACATCAATATCTAAGAGAAATTTCAAATAACATTTTTCGGCAAACAATGTAAGAGATTTACATAAGGAAGTGTAAGGATACATGTCATGCAAGCCGTATTTGGAGTTAAATCAATCACCATACATATTGTGAAACACTCATATTCAGGGTTGTCCATAATCATGCATCACAACTTGCTTTTGATTTGCAGAAGTATGTATGTACACACACACACACACACACACACACACACATATATATATATATATATATATATATATATATATATGTGTGTGTGTGTGTGTGTGTGTGTGTGTGTGTGTGTGTGTGTGTGTGTGTGTGTGATAAAGAGAGACATTCTATCCCCCTCTCACACCCATGCTAGAGTCAAAACACCTGGGTGGGTGGTAAACTGAGGTGGCAATTGGGATTTGAACCTGGGTCCACTTTGTTAAGGGACATCATTCTTGAACACTTAACCCACTCCATTTTCAACTATATATATATATGCATCATAATTAGGTAAATATATTCTAACTTCCCTCTAAAATTATAGAGGGTCAAGAGTTACATATAGCCCAACGTCATACATCAAAAAAGAGTAAAAACTCACACTCCTACCTAATGTGCAACTTGCGTTTGACACATTTACAAATGTTTACATCAATTGCGGTTGGATTTGTGGATGAGCCTATGTGTCTCCATGTATTTATTTCCTTTCATATGTGGTATCATAGAATAGCAAACAAGATCCTCTTTCTATCACTTTTCCCACAGCTAGACAACATTCTTCGTGGTTCTTCCTTCAACTGCATGTTCATGCTGAATTTTCCACATATAATCTCCCATACATCCCTTGTAAAGGTGCAACAACTAAACAAGTGCATATGAGATTCATCCTCCTCTTTACAGAGTAGACAAAAAGCTGCAACATCTCGATACCATTCATGTATGTTCTCTAGCATAACCATAGTGTTGTGCATAATTTTATAGACGCACATGCTCCACTTTGGAACCTGAATACCATACCATACCTGCTCCATGTGCCTATCATTTTCTTCTCTAGATTGTGTTACTTCCCACAGATTGATCTTTGTATCTTTGAGTTTCCACCACCCGCCTCATGTGGATTAAAGAAATGTCTAATTGGTTGCTACACTTCTGTCATAACATTGATGACACATGAATATCCTTCTCTTGTTTTTGGTATGAAGTCCAATCCTCTAGGATATCTTTCTCTCATCCATTTTCCCCAAGTAGACGTGAAATCTTGATATATAATAATTCTTCTCATTGTTCCCCACTTTTCTATGTCTCTTGGTGCTTTTAAGTCCAGCCCGCCTTCATCTTTCGGGAGTGCCAAGCATGCATATTTCCTTGGATTGTGTGTACTAGCCCAAAGGAAGTTTGCCATCTTCTTTTCCATTCTATCCAACATAGCCCCATGAATCTCTCCTTGTTGTACCCAGAAGATCAAAAGTCCCTCAACCGCCACCTTCAAAAGAGTGGCTCTTCCAACAATTGACGTTTTCTGCATTGGCCATCTGTTGGTCATTTCCTTCAATCTATCCATGCAATCAGCAAAGTCTTTGACATGTAGGTTGCCTCCTACCAAAGGAAATCCTAGATATTTAGTAGGAAACACCCCAACTCTACTCCCATGGCTTCCTTCATTTGGTCTTCTATTAGGTAGCAATTGTTGGACACAAAAAGATGAGTTTTGTGAGCATTAACACACAACCTCGTCTATTCCCCCAAACCTCCTAAGTAGGTCTTGTAAATTCCCTAGAGTATTTTGCTTAGCTTCCACAAAGATAAGGATGTCATTCGCAAAGATCAGGTGTGTCATCACTTTAGTTCCATGCACTGTATAAGGTCTAATCACCTTACTTCTTTCTACTTCTTGCATCTTCCAAGTAAAGTACTCCATGACAATCACAAAAGCAAAGGAGGGAATGGGTCCCCCTGACGCAGTCTATTGCCTCCTTTGAACATACCTGAAGAAGTACCATTAACCAGTATAGAGAAGCTAGTGGTCCCCACACACTATTGAATCCAGCCAATCCACTGCTCATTGAACCCCATCTGCTTCATGATCCACCATAACTGATCCCATCTCACACTATCATAAACTTTAGACACATCAAGCTTTAAGCATGCCTTCCTACTCTCTCTAATAACATTGTAGCCTTGTAAGAACTCGCCTACCAAAAAAGCACAATTACTAATGCTCCTTCTTATCACAAATGCCCCCTGGTTTGCAGAAATAAGATAGGGAAGTACTGTCTTCAATCTAGCAGCCAGGATCTTTGTAATAATTTTATATTGTTAAGTCTAAAATTGACAAGGGGTGCAATCACTTTCTTATTAAAAATGAGCACAAGGAAAGAGTGATTAACCTATCTGACTATATATCCTCCTGCTAAGAACCATGTCACACATGCCATCACGTCATCCTTTATGATATCCCATGATTGCTTATAGAAAAAAGCATTAAAACCGTCCGAACCTGGTGACTTGTTACTGCCAATACTCCAAAGTGCATCTTAGGCTTCATGCTCATTTGTTTCCCTTGTGAGTATATTATTATGAGTACTTACCAGCTCAAACTTCCACTCTCTCCTCCTCTTCCATCTTGTCATCAAACTCCTTATTGTAAAGAGAAGAATAAAATTGGATAGCCTATTCTTCCTGTTGGATCTAGGGCTCTAGGGGGGGGGGTTGAATAGAGCTTCACAATTCTCACAAGATAAGTTAGACCTTAAAATTATATCAATCAAAACCAATATATTAAGTGTAATTTTAACTCCTAACTAACAAGCATACCAAGGATGAGAGAAAATGAAACAAGCACTTGGACAAGGTGGTTTAGAGTGGTTCCACTCTCCAAATTAGGAGAGAGTCAATCCACTACCTATAGAGGTCAACCTCTAGGACTTTGCAAGTGCTTTCCTCTATATATTCACTTATAAGAGTTACAACACAAGACCCACCAAAGGACTTACCTATCCATTACAAAGAGTCTTTAACCTTACTAAGGATTTACCCACTTTGCAAAGTGTCTTCCACCTTCTTCCAAGGACTTACCTACTCTTGCACAAGTCTTCATCCTTCAAAGAATTACCCACTCTTATTAGATATTCAGCCTTTTCCTTCTCCTTCACCTGGAGAAGATCTTCACCTCTTCTTCAACCTTGAAGAAGAACAATAACAACTTCACCTACACTTGGAGTAGCTTGCTTCACCTTTGCTTCTTCGAGAAAAGGGATAGGGAAGATGGAATGGAATGAGAGCTTTACAAGCACAAGGAAGTAACTCTCTTACAACTGGCCTAACTCACTCATAATTACAAATTTCTATGTACCTGAGAGAGAGAAAGGGGCTCAAGGAGTTGCAACACACTCAACTATAGCAAGGACTTAGAATATCATGAATGAGCAAACTTGGAATGAACTCCAAGGGGTCCCACTTATAGCTGGGGGTGTTCCCTTGAGTGTGGGATCACTTAAAGGAGAAATATAGCTGCTTTCCAAGTTGCAACAAATCTATTCTCGCTCAAAACATCTCATCAACCATTATAATAACTTTTTATACATTTTTCATACAATTTTAGTCGAGTTTAATAAATATAACTCGACAGATCCACTAAGAGACAAAGCCAATTTTCAAACTATCCGTCGAGTTTGTTCTGGGAAACTCGACCAATGAGACAAAATTAGTTTTTCTTAATGAGTCAGTCAGTCGAGTTCTAAGAGAGTGCAACTCGACCAATTGTTCTCTTCAGGAAATCCATCACTGGATCAGTCGAATTTCCAACTTGATCGATAAACAACATGTGAATTTTTTTCTAAATTGACATTTGAGTGATCAAACATTGGAATTAAGTGTCCCTGATTTTTTCTCATCTTAGTTACAAGTCATATCATCAATATAAGTGATTACAAAAATAATCTAAGGTCATTTGGAGTGATTTCCCAAATTGCACACTTGCATTGCATTTGACTTGAATTTGAACTAGCTAGGGCTTGTGTAATTTGATCCTTTTCATGTACCTAAAGCCTGAAACCAATCTTGAACAATCATATTAGATACATAGGAATGGAATGGTGAAGTCATTATCAAAATATGGGCAATGTATAACTTTAAGTCAAAAAACTGCTTATTTTATAGAGAAGAATAAAATTGGATAGCCTGTTCTTCCAAGTCCTCCTACTTGTTGACAACATTCCCATCACTATCAATAAGCTCTGAAATGATGTTGTCAGACTCTTTCCTCTTAATAGATGAATGATATAGTTTGGCATTTCTATCACAATCTTCCATCCATTTCTCTTTACTCCTCTTCCAGTAGAACTTTTCCTCGGCCTTCTTTAAGTCTTCTAGCATCATTTTTAGCTCACTATCTTTCTTTGTCAACTCTTCATTTAGTGGATCATGTAGTAACAATCTTCTAAGCTCCTTACATTCTTCTTTGGTTTCCTTCAACATATTGGGAATGTTTACCTTCTCCTTGACCCAATTTTGAGTGCACACTTTGTATTAGCAAGTTTCTTTGCAAATACATACATTGGATTTCCCTTCACTTTGATGTTCCATCTTTTTCTAATGAAATCATTGAATCCCTTTCAATCATCCCAATAGTTTAGGAACCTAAAAGGTTTTCTCTTTGGTTTCTTTTCTATGATTTGCACTGAAATTGGGGCATGGTCGCTCAACTCGGATCCATCGGCTTTAACCTACACATTAGGAAATATATGTAGCCACTCCTCATTTACTAGAGCTCTATAAAGCTTGCTTGCAATTCTGTCCTCTGGCTTCCTCTAATTTTTCCAAGTGAACAAGTCCCCACCAACCATGGGCAATTCAAAAAGTCTAGCCCAATCAATGGTAAAATTGAAATCATTAATCACTACATTCACTGCTGGTCTTCCACCTATCTTCTCAGCTTGTACTCAAACATTATTGAGGTCACCAATCAGCAACCACACATAAGATATCTATTTAGATAAATTTATCAGTTCTTGCCATAAACCTTGTCTCCTATTTGCATCATTATGAGCATAGACAACTGTCAACCACATATGTAATCCACCTACATTCCTACACTCCATTCTAATATGTTGATCTGACATCTGTATCACAGTAACCTACCATGCATTTGGTTTCCATGCAACACAAACTCTTCCCAACTCAAAATGTTTTAGATTAGACACATGCTCCCATCCTTGAGGAAATAAGTATCTAATGTTGTAACTATTTTGCTTCCTTATTTTTGTTTCCACCAAAACTACCAAGGATCACCCACTAGCAGTGATCCACTCGCAAATCTCCTACTTTTTGTACCTATCACACCCACCTTTAATATTCCATAGGAGCATGGACATATCAAATGTTCTTGTTTGCCCTGGTACGCCTACCCGACTCCTTCCTCTGGTCCTTCTTTTTCACCTCCCTTTCCTTTTCTTCTTTTATTGCTCCATCCTCCTTCTTAAGGTCAGAAAGAGCTTCAAAGTTGTTTGTTGTATATAGTATGGTGCTCACCCCCACATTCTTGGGAATACCAGATCTCTTGGGTCCTTTCTTCTTAGAAGTAGAGATGAATTCTGCTCTTCCCTTGTTGTTCCTCCTGAGTTATTTGTACCCATCTTTGGCATGCCACTGTCATCCACAGAATCAAGGCCAACATCAGTGTCAGGAGTTGCTTGCATGTCTACCTCTGTGTGTGCCTCTTCATGTGTCTCTTTGACACGATTTCACCGTGCATATAATGCAAGCGCACACGTCAATGTAATGTAGGCCTTGTGAGGCCCGAGTCGAACTCAGGGAAACGGAATTCTCAGTAGACTACTACTAACTACTCATGATCAGTTAAGCTGGTTTTAAAAGTTTGAGAATTGTTTTGAAAAAGAAAAAAAACAAAAGAAAATAGAACGATCGATTAAATGATTGGTTTAATCAATTTCAATGGAATCTTTAGGATTGCGATTTCACCGTGGGTTCTCATTGCACTAAGTTTTACACAATTACCATAAAATGTCTCCTAATTCAGGTAATGGCCTGGAATTAGAATTGCTCGCTTCCGCGATACAATTCACTACCTTAACCTAAGTTGGTTCCACATTAGTAGTAACATATGCCTTAGATAAGGTGCATGAAATTTAGGTCTAAAGGTTCCCACCATTAATCATACATCACCTTTTCCAAGGAATTTATTGATTAATGTGATTATCGTTTCTTTTCAATCGTTAATTCTTCATCAAAAGTAATTAAAGGTATTGAATTATCACTATGGTGATCAAGCACAATGATGTAATAGAGAAAATGACAACATACCATGAATTTTAGAGACAAATTATGATAAACTAAGTTAAAATTTTCATACAACGATCACCCGAGCTACTCCCGGTCCTAAAGATAAAGGGAATTAGCCCCGCATATTCATCTCAGTAGAAAACATGGTGAAGGAAAAAGGAAACATGGAGAAAATGTGAATATATGTGAAGTAACCCCTGAACAGAGAAGATTCGGGCATTCCTCGGCGTGGGATGAGTGTTCTACAACCTTCCGGTGGTGGAAAACTCCTTCTACGGCCTCCGGAACAATCGATGCGTAACTCTGGCTCTGTTCTTCCTCCTTTCTTCTCCTCGAGACTTGTGCAGTGGATAATGACGTGATAGATGGCTTAGAGCCACCATTTTTAGGTATAAGCACCACTTTAGGCCGCCAAAACATCACCACCGTATGATTAGACTCGAGCTGTAGATTAACCTGATCTGACGACGGTCGATGGTATCGACCCACCCAAATACTGGCAGTCCTCTACTTTTCTGGGTTTGCTCTAACATGATCTCGATACCACCGACTTATGGGTCGATGGTATCGACACCATAGGTGTCACTTTTCTGTGGAATCTGATGCTTAAGCTGATTCTGCTGAGACGGAGTCAATAGTATCGACTATTTGGTCGATTGTATTGACCTATAGAACTGAAGCTATCTCACTACCATCGACTTCTGGTCGATGGTAGCGACTCATTCTGCTCTTTTGCGGCTACCTCTCTGTGGCCCTGTCGATACTATCGACAGCCGTCGATGGTATCGACAACTGTATATATCTGTTTTGCCTGAAAATCAAAGATAAACTCGAATCAACTTTGATAACTTTGATAAATATGATCATTCATACCAAATGAGATAACACAAGGTAAATTTGATGCATAATGAGATTATAGGCTGAAGGAACTGAATCATGCAATATTAATAATGAAAATGACCAATAATCGCATAAAACACATATGAAACTATCTTATAAAAGTGACTCAAAATCCTCACATCAAACTCCCCTAAGCTAGATCTTTGCTCATCCTCGAGTACAAAAATGTAGAATAGAATTGCGAGGGTCAACTAAAGAACAGACTAGCATAAATGACAACATTGTATGATTCCCACCTGACATGCACATGTCGGCCCTCACTGACCATAGAACGGTAACTACCCTAAAGGTGACAATGATCGTCCATAAGAGATATCCACCCCAAGATCAACGAACACCATCAAATAAGGCAGTTAATATAATAGAATCCTCCGGTTCAGGCTTGGTGCATCTTGTGATCTCCTATCTACGTTGCTCATATCTTAACTACCATCTACATGGAAGCAGATCTCCTGATATACAAGAATGGGGAGATAATCATGGGTGTCCTACCATTTTGAGCAACAGGCGGATGGAATGGGTGGTTGTGGAAGAAAAAGAAGCACATAACAATCAATCATGCAATACAAAAATTAATGACCTATCATGATACCAAATGCAAATGAAAATGTCCTAATGCTACATTTTTGGTGGAATGATGTATGTACTATCATTCCGTCTCAAGGTGAGATGGAATATCTAAGAAAACTACACCATATGCTTATTCTTCTTAATTCTCAGGTCAGAACATGTTCCTTTCTCCCTCTTCTTTATTATTTCTCAAATGTTTTTTTAGACCCTCATTTTCATAAATGACAATGAGTTATTTGTTGGGCATTCTTCCTTTTACATCACTTGTACATTTGATGCGTTCTTCTTGGAGGGTATGGAACAAGTTCAACACCTTTAATATTTTTAGAAAAACATAAGACACATGATGTACTGTATGCTCAAAAGATACAAATGCAACTACATAATGTCAATTATGCAACTACTATGACATGCATATAAAGATAATGTGTATGTATAACTATTCTCTACTTTTCATTTTTTTTTCTCTCTTAAAAAAAGAATATGCAAAAATGACTGTAATGCAAGACCTACCTACATGGAATGCAGCCAAAGAGTGAAAGATAGTAATGTGATCCCAATTCTTATGGTGGAGTGTGAATGACATTATGGTGGATAGATCACAAGACTAATTGACAGAACCATCGAAAGATATTATATGACCCTCCTTACCGACTTGTGTACCACTAAATCAAGGGGTTTTTCTCTCTCACTTATGATTAAGGTCTAGTTACCATTTGGTCAATTTAGGCTCAACATCCAAAACCGTCCACATTTCTTGAATCATCCAGATGTACAATTATGGTCATATGTTTTAAAGTTGACCTACCCAATTGTTTTCATAAGTTAAGTGTTCAATTTCAAACAAAGCAATCTTACAATTACTTGAGAAAAGAAAAAAAAATTAAATTAATTCTCAAATTTCAACTTTCCCCATATGAAAACAAGAGATGACACACATTTAAAATTAGACATCCACAAATTACACTAGATAGATGTGGATCCTAAACAGCTGTAAACAATAAAAACTAGAAAATACTAAAACAAAAGGAGATAAAAATAAATACTAAGATAGAAATTGTTCCATCTCCCCCCCCAAGCTTGAATTCAACTATGGCCTCATAGTCAAAAACAAACTTAGGAGGTGGAATAGTGATACCCTTCTATTGTTGTGGAAGTGGGAATGGTGGGTACTACTGGGTATGGGGGTCCCACTCAGGATATTGCCCCTAAAAGCTCGGATCATAAGTCGGCATGGGCGGTGGCTGTGGATACCCTCCGAAGTAGTTGCGGCTCCAATAATGATCGTAGAACAGATGTTGTTGTTGCTCGATCCTCCCCAACCAGTCGTAGACCTGCTGTTGGTTGGCGAACAACTGGCGTTCATTCTCAAAAATCACCTGCTGATTCACATACAACCTGTTGGTCATGTCCTGTATATCTGCAAAGGATGCGGTATGCAGTTGTTGCGTCTCCTGAATGCCTTGCAGCATGGCATACATTCCCTGCATCGAAAAGGCATCCTCTATTTCCTGAGAGGGCTGTGGTGGCGGAGGCTGCAAGGATGATGATGCACCTAGATAGAAGTGTGGCTTCTTCCTCGGTGCCACTCATGTCTGAAGAGGATTAACAGCCTCTTCTTCCTCCTCATCATCGTTTCCCGCATAGTCGTCGCCTCCCGCATCTTCTTCCTCCTCAGAATCCTCAATGGCAATGATAGGCCACTGGAAGTGCTGGCTTGGCTGGAGGTTGAAGAGGGGGTATGGAAATGCACGCTCCTGACATTCCTTGTTAATGTGGCAATGAGCATATACCACACCATCGCAGAGCGTAAGAAGATTGGAGCGGTGGAAATGGGCCAGGTTGACGGGGTTCCGGCTAACCTGTGGAGGGAGCGTGGATAGATCTAGCCCAAGGTAGAGGACTAGTGGCGATACAAGCCCCCCGAAGTGAATAGGGGCTCATCTGGAGCTCCACTTCACTGCCATCATGCACATTAAGAATAACGTGCCCCAGTTGAGCTTTTCCCTCTTCAACAGCTTGTAGAGGAAAAATAAGTATGTCTCCTAGAACTTGCTCAGTGACAATTTGCCACGAGCAAAGAAGGCAATACACAACATACAGTGAAGAATCCGCATGAACGGGTGATCAAAGTCGGCAAAGGCTGCATTGTGGTAGCTAAGCGTCTTTCTTGCCGACACAGTCACCAACTGTGAGAACATCTTGTCATAGTCGGCCGGATTGTCCGACCGTCTGTACTGCTCGGGCGAATGCCATCAGTTATAGATGGAGTTGAACTGGTCGAGCGTGATGGTGTAGTTGCGGTTGAACAGACAAAAGGACACTCGGCCCTTGATCCATTCACAGTTAGTGGCGATTAGGTCATTGGGCACGACGCAGATGTCGAGAGATGTCGTGAACTGTACCACGAGTTCCTTGTATGTCGGCCACTCACCAAAGAAAGGGTGGCCCTCAACATGATAGGGAATTTGTTCCTCACTCGCATATGCCAACCTACCAAATTGGCCACGGAGGACGTAGTTGAGGTTGTCCTCAAAGCCAAGGTCTCAGATTAGGGCCCGATCAACGTAATGATTCAGCTGATTGACTGCTTCATTAACTCATCGTAGATCTTTTTCACGTCTACCGAAGGATGTACAATTCTCGGATGGGGAATGGAGCCTGGCAGTGGTGGTACCAAGGTGTCGATCTCCATTGGAGAAGTGCGCGAGGAAGATCACGCTCCATGCCTCACCATAACGAAAAGAAGAGATAGAGAAAAGGAGCTCGGTGAAGGTCGGAGAAGATGATCTCTACTGTCAAAGAAGAACTCGAGGACGATCGTCCGCTTGCTCAGTGCATTCCCTTGATTGCTCATAAGTGATCTAGCTCAATCAGGAGGAGAGAAGATCTATAGGTGTGAAGAACAAATGAACTCAACCCCTCCTTATATAGATGAGATCGGTGCCCCTATTGACTCGTCGATACCATTGATGGGGTGTCAATGGTATCGACACTGGTAGCACAATCCGGCTTCCGCTGGTATCGATGATCGTCGACTGATGGATGTGGGGCCCCAGATCGATGACGCGTCGATACCATTGATAGGTGTCGATATTATCGACTCGTCCCATGGATCGCCATCCAAATTTTTTGCTCTTCGTTGACGGCGTCTCGCGGATCGCTGACGTGTCCCATTGATACCATCAACGGGTTGTTGATGGCATCGACTTATGTATGCATCCCTTATCCTCATGAGGCCTTGGCTTTGGTTTTTCTTGAAGTCAAGTCGATACCATCAACTACTGTGTCGATGGCATCGACAATACTGAGAAGATTTCATCTAAAAATATCTAGTGATCTCGCGAGCATCGACCATGGGGTCGATACTATCGACTTGCTCCAGAAAATTTTTCCGATCAGCCTGATGGGCGGTCGATACTATCGACGAGTCTATCGATAGTATCGACAGAGCAATTTTTCTATGCCGCTCTGCACCCTGGTCACTATCGTCAACACAAGGGTTGATGGTATCAACACCCAAATAGTCCTGCACACTTAACACACATATCAGGGCATCATTTTTATACTAAAAATGAAATTAATGAAAACTACTCAAAAAAATGTGAAACAATCAACTAAATAAAAATGCAATTACCAATGGTTGGGTTGCCTCCCAACAAGCACCCTACTTTAACGTCTTAGGCTAGACACAATAATACTCATCAAATTGGAGCATCGGGGAGTGTCCCTAAGGAATCACTCGGCAATTTGAACTCAAGTCTGTCTTTGCCGATCCCTAATGTCTAGGTACCTCTCCCGATAGTAGTGATAACATCGGCCGTAGCTTGAAATGGCCTCCCTAATAGAATCTCACAACCATTAAGCTGTGACATGTCCATGACTATGAAATCTACGGGGAAGATAAATCTGTCAACTTTGACAAGTACATCCTCACACACTCCGTGTGGCTTCACTATAGATCCATTCGCTAACTCAATAGACATGGTAGATTTCTTTGGTGACTTCAATCCCAGCTTTTGAAACGTGGTTAACCCAATAAGATTTATGCTAGCGCCCAAATTGCACTGTGCGTGCGGAAAGTGACAGCCGCCAATTGAGCACGGAATGTAGAAACTCTCGGGATGTTTCTTCTTCTTTGGTAGACTCCTGTGGATTATTGAGCTCACCGTCTCATTCATAAAGCAAACGTCAGTGTCTTTTATCCGCCTTTTCTTAGTGATGATATCCTTGATAAATCTTCTGTATGCAGGAATCTGTTCTATCCCCTCCACTAGCAGAATGTTAATATGAAGCTTCCTAAACATCTCCAAGAACTTCTTGTAGTTCCTATGCTCTTTCTTCAGCCTCAGACTATCCGGAAAAAGCACATTTGGCTCCTTCACTCGCTTGTATGGTGGCACATATAGGCTATTTTGGGTCTCCTCCCCTAAGCTCGCTTCAATGTCACCCTTTTGCGTAGTCTTTGACACGTCATTCTCAGTTTGTGAGGCTCGTGGTTGTCCAGCCTTCTCAGTGGTAGTGGCTCCACTGCGAAATATGGCTTTCACCTGCTCCTCTTGCCTAGATGTGGGCACGACTGTGATGGTGGCTTGATGGGATTTGCTGAATGGGTGACATCCTCCTAGTAGTCCATATAAGCTGTGGGGGTACGACACACTGGGTCTATCCTCTGTGTCAAAATGCATTTTCCTATTTTCATGGACCTCCACCTCCAGGGGCTCTGTCTCCTTAATCACAGATATATACTTAACTTGATGATGTGATTGGGTAGTCTCTGCATTACCATCCAGTCTTTGTTGACTTTGATGCTTCATGGCCGCCACTTCATTGGAAATTTGGGCCACGGTCGTCTCCAGTGCCCTCATCTACGCTCCATGACTTTGCAACGTCTGTCCAAATTTATTCAAAATCTCGCCCTGGGACTGTAACTGCTTGCCGAACATATTCATTAACTCTTGATTTTGTTTCACCACTTGGCTGAGCAATTCGGTGCTATTGTCCTCCGCAGTGGGCTGTGCTTTTGCATCTGGGTCTTGTAGGAAGTTGTTTGGATCCTTCCATGAGACTTTTCTATCCTTTCTCCAAGAATAATCATTGCTTCTATAACCCTGTTGTTGAATGAATTTAACTTGGGCCTCCTCATCGGACTTTTCCTCTTTCTCTACAAGCTTCTTGGCTATGAGATCCATTTTGTCTTTCAATTATTTAATTGCCTTTGATTCCCCTGCAACTCTAACTTGTTCTGGTGCATTTCTATCACCCCATGACTATTTCTTATCCATGTTCTTTAGAATCTCCCAACACCTTGTGTTTGTATTGTTCAAGAAAAAACCAGAGCCTACTAAATCGAGGTTGCTTCTGTCATGCTCATTGAGAGCAAAGTAGAATTTTTTTACTTGTTTTTCCTTGTCCAGCCCATGACGTGGGCACCTCCTCAACATTATCTAGAAGCATTCCCACGTCTCTGAATAGGTTTCTCCTGCCCTTTAACAGAAATTGTGAATTTTCCTCACTAAGTCATTGGTCTTATCAGGTGGGAAAAATTGCTCGAAGAACACCTCTATCATTTGATCCCAAGTCTCCACGATCTCATCATCAATGTTATGCAGCCATTCTCATGCATTTCCTGCCAAAGAGCTGGGAAACAGCTTCAAGTAAAGTGCCTCCTGTGAAAACTGGTCAATTTTTATCATATCACAGTTCTCTATAAAAGTGCTTATGTGGGCCACTGGGTCTTCATTCTTCAGCCCATAAACGCTTGAGATTTGACCAAATTAATCAGTGCCAGATCAATTTTATATGTAGGAATGTTTATTGCCTTCCTTTTAATAGGCCCCTTTGATGCAGAAGAAGAAGAAGCCTTGATCTTCTCCCATATTGTTTTTTCTTCAGCCATTGCTTCTGGTTCATAATTTGAATCCACATCCTCAAGCTGATTTTGGATGTTGTTTTCCTCGTCGTCTAATCCCGAAGACGGGACCTGTGATGATGACTGTGCGTAGTCTGTGCTATGCGTGCTCTCCATGCACTAGTACCTACAAAAAGATGGATTTAATTAAGAAAAATGCTAGATGAAAGCAGAATGTGAAAGATAGATGATTAATTTCAAAAATTAAATTGCAAAAGAAAAGAAAAAGTAGCCTAGAGTGCTGCTTGTAGCACTCGTAGTGCTGACAATTGCTGAAAATTGTCGTTTCCCCAGCAACGACGCCAAAAACGTGACACGATTTCACCGTGCATATAACGCAAGCGCACACGTCAATGTAATATAGGCCTTGTGAGGCCCGAGTCAAACTCAGGGAAATGGAATTCTCGGTAGACTACTACTAACTACTCACGATCAGCTAAGCTGGTTTTAAAAGTTTGAGAATTGTTTTGAAAAAGAAAAATATAACAAAAGAAAATAGAATGATCGATTAAATGATTGGTTTAATCAATTTCAATAGAATCTTTAGGATTGTGGTTTCACCGCGGGTTCTCATTGCACTAAGTTTTACACAATTACCATAAAATGTCTCCTAATTCGGGTAGTGGTCTGGAATTAGAATTGCTCTCTTCCGCGATACAATTCACTACCTTAACCTAAGTTGGTTCCACGTTAGTAGTAACCTATGCCTTAGATAAGGTGCATAAAATTTAGGTCTAAAGGTTCCCACCATTAATCATACATCACCTTTTCCAAGGAATTTATTGATTAATGTGATTATCATTTCTTTTCAACCGTTAATTCTTCATCAAAAGTAATTAAAGGTATTGGATTATCACTATGGTGATCAAGCACAATGATGTAATAGAGAAAACGATAGCATACCAAGAATTTCAGAGAAAAATTATAATAAACTATGTTAAAATTGTCATACAACGATCACCCAGGCTACTCCCGATCCTAAAGACAAAGGGGATTAGCCCCGCATGTTCATCTCAGTAGAAAACATGGTGAAGGAAAAAGGAAACATGGAGAAAATGTGAATAGATGTGAAGTAACCCTTCAACAGAGAAGATTCGGGCATTCCTTGGTGAGGGATGAGCATTCTACAACCTTCCGGTGGTGGAAAACTCCTTCTACGTCCTCCGGAACAATCGGTGCATAGCTCTGGCTCTGTTCTTCCTCCTTTCTTCTCCTCGAGACTTGTGCAGCGGCTAATGACGTGATAGATGGCTTAGAGCCACCATTTTTAGGTATAAGCACTACTTTAGGCTGTCAAAACATCACCACCGTACGATTAGACTCGAGATTTAGATTAACCTGATCTGACGGTGTCGATACCATTGACGTGGGTCGATGGTATTGACCCACCCGGATATCGGTGGTCCTCTACTTTTCTGGGTTTGCTCTGACATGATCTCGATACCATCGACTTATGGGTCGATGGTATCGACACCGTAGGCGTCGCTTTTCTGTGGAATCCGATGCTTAAGCTGATTCTGCTGAGATGGTGTCGATAGTATCAACTATTTGGTCGATTGTATCGAACTGTAGAAATCTAACTCGCTGAAGATATCTCGCTACCATCGACTTCTGGGTCGATGGTAACGACTCATTTTTCTCTTTTGTGACTACCTCTCTGTGGCCCTGTCGATACTATCGACAACTGTCAATGGTATCGACAGTTGTATATATCTATTTTGCCTGAAAATCAAAGATAAACTTGAGTCAACTTTGATAACTTTGATAAATATGATCATTCATACCAAATGAGATAACACAAGGTAAATTTGATGCATAATGAGATTTATAGGCTGAAGGAATTGAATCATGCAATATTAACCATGAAAATGACCAATAATCACATAAACCACATATGAAACTATCGTATAAAAGTGACTCAAAATCCTCGCATCACTCTTCTATTCCACTAGAAGGCCCAATGTCTGTTACAACACTAGGGCCTTTCTCCTTCTAGACCTCCGTAGGCACCTGTGTCTTCTTCTCCTCCTTGTTGACTATCTTTTCTTTTTTGCCTATCTAGCACTGCTGGTTGCTATGCCCAAAAGCACAACGACTACACTTCACCGGAGTCCCATCATAGGAGATATCCACTGGTGGATCACGACCTCAGACGTTCAGCCGAACTCTCTCCGGTGCTTCAGTCTCCACTTTCAATTAAACCAGGACTCGTGCCTCATCCATCTCTAATGAGTGATTGTCAATGTGCAGAACCTTCCCCATGCCAGCAACAATAGTCTCAACCACCTACCAGGTCCAAGCACAGACAATCGTATTTAGGGTGATTCAGTTGGGTATTGTGGGAAAGATATCACATCAAAGTTCATCTCCATGGTGGTAATCCTTTATCACCACAAGTTGTGTGTCAAACTATCAAGGTCCTAGGTTGAGGACCTCTCTCTTGTCTTGGGCGTTGCTAAATTGGATTAGAAAGATACCATTCTCCCTCAACAACACCTCAAACGAGCCCTTTGGTCTCCATGTCCTCCGTATCTACTTTTAGAAGTGTGGGTAGTAGGGTCTCTTGCCCAAGGTGTAGGCCATGATGGTGAACTCCCATATGTTGCACATCTGATCAAATTCCTCCACATCTAGGTCCACATGAACTTGTCCATCAGAGTGCCTCGAATCTGGGAAACACTCCATGATGTCATGCTGGGCAGGTTGCTTCAGTATCTGACACCAATCCTTCTTGGCATTGTTTCCATCCCTACCCGTCGATGACGTTGCGTCAACACCGCAGGGAGATGACATGTTTCCTCTCGACGCTCATCCGTTAGCATTGTGTCCATCCCTTCCCATCGCCAACACTACATCGATTATGTAGGGAGACACCCCGTTGCTTCCCGACGCTCCTCCACTAATGTTGTGTCCATTCCTTCCCATCAATGACATTGCGTCGACTCTGAAGGGAGACACCATGTTGCTGCCTGACACTCCTCCGCTAACATTGTGTCCATTTCCACCCGTCGGCGATGTTGCGTTGACTCTGTAGGGAGACGCCCCATTTCCATCCGACATTCCCCCACTAGGGCTAGGGCTTATAGCATCAATAGTTGCTCCTCCAGCCTCATGTGCTTTTGGTGGTGTAGGGATGTTGGTGGGGTTGCATTGGTGTTGTGGTGGTGGATGATAACGCCAGGAGTAGCCATCGTTGTGGGCGCCATGCCTGATGCCCTAATCTCCCAAACGATCGGTCGGATGGAGCGTTAGGGGTGATGTTGTGGTGTGTGTATATATATGTAAGGGATTAAGAGAGAAAGATTCCCCCCTCTCCCATGCTCGTGGCAGAGGCCGAATGCCCAGGAGGATGGTAAATCAAGGTGGAAACTAGGATTCAAGTGTGTATATGGGATTAAGAGAGAAAGATTTCTCCCCCCTCTCCCATGTTCGTGGCAGAGGCTGAATGCTTGAGAGGGTGGTAAATCAAGATGGCAAGTGGGATTTGAACCCGGGTCCCTTTGTTAGGGGACACCGTCAAGTGTGTATATATATCGGAATCATGTAAATATATTCCGACTTCCCTCCTACAAATGTAAGAGGGTCAAGAGTTACATATAGCCCTATGCTCACTATACAATGTATACGTGAGCAACTCACACATCTAGCTAATACGTAATCTCTTTTTTACATTTTTACAAATTGTTGCAGCAATATTACTCACACTACTATCTACTCCAGTATGCTTATGAGCATTCCTTTCATTCCAGACATGGAAGCACAAGGCAGCAAACAGAAGAAGCTTCTTCTCCTCATTGGTGCAGCGTTTCACCATCTTTTTTATGTCTTCGTTCATCTCTATTCGTAGTCGGAACTCCTTGCAGATTTTCCCCCATAAGCTCTTCGTGAAACTACAACTACAAAATAGGTGGCTATGGGTTTCCTCCTTTTCTTTGCATAAGTAGCAGGTGACAGAAATATTACTATTCTACTCATGTACTTTGTCTAGAGTCGCCAAAACTCCATGTAAAATTTTGAATACACATGTGGACCATTTAGGAACTTGCTTACCATCCCATATCTGAGCCATAATCCTGTCTTTTTCAGCCCTTGTCCTTGTGATCTCCCACAAATCAGCTTTTGGATTCAACATGTGTCATTCTCCAACATGAGTCTGACAAAAAAGGTGCTTGACCTACGGCCATAGACTCCTCATCATATGAATGGTGCGTGAAATGCCTTCTCTGGTATGGGGCTGGAAATCCAATCCTTGTGGGTATCTATCTCTCATCCATCTCCCCCGTATAGAGCCATCTGTCTGGTACAAGATGATTCTCTTTAGTGTCCCCCATCTGGCGATGTCCCTTGGATTTTTAGCTGCATACCCCCTTCATCTTTAGGCAAATCCAGCCTAGAATAGCACATGGGGTGATACTCACACACCCAAATAAAGTTTGAGATTTTCATCTCCATCCTGTCAAGCACGGCACCCGAAATCTCGCCTTGTTGCACCCAGAAGATAAGAAGTCCCTCTATATCTGATCTAATGAGGGTAGATCGGCCCGCCATGGATGTCTTCTATGTAGGCCAACTCGCTATCATCTCATCCAATCTATCAATACAATCAACAAAATATTTGACTTGTAGATTATCCCCGGCTAGTAGAAATCCCAGGTATTTAGTCAAAAATTTGCCCAACTCCACTCCAATGGCTTCTTTCAGTCTATCTTCCATGTGGTGACAGTGTTTTGAGAGATAGAGTTGAGTCTTATTTGCATTAATCTGCAGCCCCGTCCTCTCTCCAAACTCTCCCAGAAAAATTTTCAGCTCCTTTAACATTTCAGCTTTGGCCTCAAGAAAAAGTAAGACGTCATCCGCAAAGATAAGGTGGCTCATTACCTTCTTACCATGGACAGTGTATGCTTTGATCAATTTTAAATCTTTCGCTTCTTTCAACTTCCTTGTAAACTATTCCATAATAATGGTGAAGAGGAGAGGAGAAAGTGGGTTGCCCTGCCGAAGACGATTGCTGCCTTTGAACAAACCTGCAGATGTGCCATTCACTAGTACCGAGAAACTTGTTGTGCCAACTCATTGCTGCATCCATTGAATCCGCGTTTCAGAAAAACCCATCTTTTGCATGATCCAGCACAATCTATCCCATCTGACACTGTCATACACCTTTGAGATATCAAGCTTTAAGCAAGCCTTTCTGCTCCCTCTCATTACATTGAAATCAGCTAGAAACTCATCAGCAAGAAGGGAACAATCACTAATACTCCTGCCAGTAATAAAGGCTCCTTGATTTTTAGAAATAAGAAAAGGGAGGACCATCTTTAGTCTTGTGGCTAAAACTTTTTCTATAATCTTGTACTGAATAGAGCAACATGCAATATGTCTGAAGTCCACAAGAGAGGCCGTAATCTTCTTCTTTGGAATGAGAACCAGGAAAGCATGATTGACTTGTCTAACCATATTACCTCCATCAAGAAACCATCTCACATACCTCAGGAGGTCTTCTTTAATAGTATCCCAAGTCATCCTGTAGAAGAAATCATTGAACCCATCCAACCCGGGGTATTTCTTGCAGCCTATGCTCCATAATGCATCTTTAACTTCTTGCTCGGTGACCTCCCTAGTGAGAATGTTGTTATGGGTGCTAAAGAGTTTGAACTTCCAGTCTATGTACTCCTCCTCCATAGTATCTTCAAAGTTTTTATTGTAAAGCTCATTGTAGAACAGCACAACTTGGTCCTCAATGTCTTCTTGTTTATTAACCACCTGCCCATCTTTGTCAATTAGCTCACATATGATATTAGAAGCCTCCCTTCTTCTGACTTCCATGTGGTAGAGCTTGGTATTTCTATCCCCATCTTTCAGCCATTTCTCCCTGCTTCTTTTCCAGTAGAATTTCTCCTCAGCCTTTTTTAAATCAGCAAGAATCAGCCTTAACTCTCAGTCCTTCTCAATTAAGTCCCCATTGAGCAGGTCAACCATCAAGCGCTTTCTAATCTCGCTACATTCCTCTTTGGTTGTTTCAATCAGATTAGGAATATTCACCTTCTCCTTAGCCCACTTTTTCAGTGTTGTTTTTAGTAGTGATAACTTTTTTACAAAGAAAAACATAGGATTCCCATGGATGTGTGTACCCCATACCTCCTTCAGAATATCATCAAAGCCCTTCCACTCTACCCAATAATTAAGAAACTTGAAAGGTCTTCTCTTTTGCTTTTTCTCCTTGATCTGCACAAGGAGAGGAGCATGGTCACTAAGCTCAGATCCCCCGGCTTTCACCTTCACATTAGGAAACATCTTTAACCATTCTTCATTAACTAGGGCTCTATCCAACTTGCAAGCTATTCTGTCCCCCGGGTCTTGTTCATTATTCCACGTGAAAAGGTCACCACCTGTCATGGGAAGCTCAATCAAATATGCTTTATCAATAGCCCTGTTAAAGGCATCAACCACAGCCCTTAGTGCAGGTCTGCCCCATATCTTCTCACCCTATAGTCTGACATTGTTGAAGTCACCAATCACCATCCATGGTGTCGTCACCTTTGTAGACAAAAAAGCCAGATCATACCAGAGTTCCTTCCTACTCTTTGCATCATTATGAGAATAGACTGTTGTCAGGCACATGTGTAAGCTAGCTGCGTTCCTACATTCCAGTGTGATATGTTGATCGAACATCATCATCACTGTCATCTGCCATGCATTGGGCTTCCACGCCACACACACCCTAGCCAATTCAGAATGTTGTAGGTTGGATACGTGTTCCCACCCTTGTGGAAACAAATAACCAATGCTTAGTTTATTATCCACCTTAATCTTAGTTTCAACTAGTGCTGCAATCGAACACCCACTAGCACCAATCCACTCTCAGATTTCTTTCTTCTTGTTCCTGTCGCACCCCCCTTTAATGTTCCACATGGTAATGGACATTTTAAAGGTTCTTGTTTGCCCGAGTACGCGTGGGTTGCTCCTTCTTCTTGTTGCCTTCTTTTTTCTTATTTGGTTCAACCTGTTCGGGTTCCTATGCATCTAACTCGCTGAGAGCATCAAATTTGTTGGTGGCCTCCAAGATGGACCCGACTCCTTGCAACTTTGGGATCCCATTTAGGCTTTTCCTTCTTGAAGCTGGGATGAACTCCCCCTCTTCTTACTAATTTTCAGTGTGCCGTCGTTCCTTTTCCTTCATGGTTGTGCAATCAGCAGTCCCAGTCTGCATTGAGTCTGATGTCTACCTTATGCCTTCATCTTCAGTTTCAGTAGCCTGGGCCTACCTGTCATCATCCATAGCTGATGTCGACCTAGCCGCAGAAGAAGCTACCTTCTCTACGGCCTTTCCCACGCCAGTCACAGCTTCCCCATTAGTCTGCTTTGCGTTCGGGTCTGCCCGCCTTATCTTCTCAACCCACTATCTTGAGCTTGCAATGGTCTTCTTCAGTTCATCTGCCTTGCCCTCAGTCCGGTGCTGCTTGATTGGTCTTCTTCATTTCATTTGTCTTCTCAAGTGTGTGTATATATATGTATGTATGCATGTATGTATGTATGTATGTATGTATATACACGTATATATTTATCATACTATGTATGTTCATTGTGATATTTTTTAGGACATTCCTATTAATTGGATATGACTTTAGTCATTCGTAATATGGTGTATTCCCACATCATAATAGAACAAAAATGATATATTAAAAATTGAATAAACATATACATAGAATTAGACATATATAGAAAACCATTGGTGGGTTCACATGATTAGATGTTGCGATAGAAACAAAACAAAATATCAAACAACCCTAGGATATGGGTTCCAAGTTTACACCTTATCATTGAAGAGGTGCCAATGATTCAACTTGAACTATAAGTGTAGAACTAGACCATCCAATCCATATCACATTCAAATCTTTCCAGATTAGAAATCAAAATTGGATTACAAGTCTTAAACAATTTGAATGTTGCTTATTAATGTGTATTGGATCCTATCTTTTTGTGGCTGAATGAAAGAATCTCTAGTAGAATGCTTGTGGTGGAATGCTTCGTTACACTAAATATATGCATGGGTCTTGATGTCATACATGTGCCCTTAGTTTCTACAGTTTCAATAATGAAGTCATCTATGGTGGATCAAATGATCATGGAACACATTACTTAGTATGAAATGATTTGTACCTATGGCTTGAAACTTGTGGTTGAGTGATCTATTTCATAGGTTATAGAAACTTGAGAACATGTTTTTAACCATGAAGACTTCTCAAAATGTGTGCATCTAATGACACACTTATCTAAAATGAGCTTGATGTGTGAACTTGTATCAACATGATCACTTGATGATGGTCTAGATATTCTACTATCCTCTCTCTCTCTCTCTTGCTACTTCATTTTAGGTTTTAAAGGAGATAATGAGAAACTGAGACCATGTGTCCTCACAACCTCCTCCATATCATATATAAAGATGAGTGGAGAGGCCAGGGTTTCCAAACCCTATTTGTAAATGCTCTATAATATTAAACGAGAAAAGACGTCATCCATTAGGTAATTTTGTATGTGAGTCTTGGTGTAGTGCATACTCCTTTCTATGAGGTGAACTAACTTTTATTTCCCTAGATTATTAAAACAATGTTGGTCCACTACTTCTAGAAACTAACTTTTATTTCACTAGATTATTAAAACAATTACACTATAGTCAAAGTCATAGTTTTCTTGATCTATCCATACAAGTATGACCATGTAGACACTATACTATGTTGGAAATATATAATGTGTTTAATATTACAACACATAAGAAATAGTGGTGGGTCACAATACATGATTTTACCCAAATAGAAAAGGATTATACTCAAATGACACGATGTATATATAGTGTATAATCAATTTGTCATAGATATACAAATTGAACTAGAGGCATGGACATGGCATCCTCATCATGTTCAATCTAAATTCCTTGATCTCCAATTAGACTACAAAGATTATATGAGCTCCATATCACATACTAACTCACATGATAATGGCCATGGACTTCTGTAGTCTCACTTATCAATATGCACAGGTTGTCACACTTGTTATATAGGAGGCACAAATTCCATCACACCACTCAATGTGTAATATGATGTTAATCACAACAAATCACTATCATTAAGGAAACCTTCTTCAAGATCATGTTAAATGGTATAAAAGAGCCCCAATCATTATGTCACTGTCGTAGTGACTTTAGTTCAAAGGATCACAACATTTTGTCATATTTAGAGCTAATTATGACTGTCATAAAATGGTTCTAGAGTTACTCTCAAGGCAATACACTTGTTCTCTAATAAACACCTAAGTGTCCGACTTGGTATTCAATATTGATGACCACGAGATACATTCATTAGTCGCCACACATACTAGCTCATATGTAAGGTGGCAATCAGATTCAGATTGATCATGTTTTGTTTTGCTTCATTTTAGGTCAACACTCTTTGTTTAGAAACTAAACTTGCAAAAATTGAATTTTTGGGTCAAAATCCTTTACCCTAATCTGACCAGCATATTTTTCTAGTCTGTTGATTCTGACACATAAATCCAAAAACCAATAGAATCATTTTTAAAAACTATTATTTGTCTAATCCATAAAAATAATAAGGTATAATCAATATATTTAAATGTATAAAAACTTTAAATCTAATTGTAAAACATATAAAAACAAATATAATTAGTATAGTAGAACTAAACCAAACTTATACAAATATGATCATAACAAAATATATACATTTCATATTCATATAATGAAATTATTATCTAATCTTTAAACAAAGCAATGCAAAAATATTAGAATTTTCACCAATAAACATAATGGGGATGCATTAGTAATTTCATAGGTCATTAGGTTTTTTAAACTTTACTATTATAAACTTTATTTGAATATATAATTGTGATAGAAATTTGGATCAAAAGTCCAAACCCATCCTTGATACTAAAATAATTTTGGTTTCTTTAGGTTCGGCTCAGATTTGGGTTGGATCAGAAAACTTAGACCTTAACCTACTTATATAATTTGAGTTTGGTTTAGGTCCATTGGGGTCCGGTCTATTTTTCCAGTTCCACTCATGTGAATTATTGTTTCCCAATTTACAATTATACTCGATTTGGTACATTTAGATATATTATTCTTAGCATCCATGGGGTTCTCATTTTCATGTTATGTACTTGAAGTCACATGGCTTTGAACCAATCAATATAGGAAAATTTATAGTGGATAATAATATCATAATAAAAATGTGGACCATTATATAGAGATGCATATGTCAATGAAATCAAAAGTAGAAGATATTATTGTAATGATCATCCAATTATTGGCTCTAGGACATGTACACCAATGAAGTTTCTATGGGATAATAATGGTGGGAGGGTGTTGTTCTTTACCTAAATTGAGAAGTAGATCAATTCAGTTTTAAACGTCTGCTGAAACTATTTTTTTTCCTAAATGAAATATTTAAAATGCTAAATTAATATTCCCAATTTCCCTTTAATTCTTTATTTAAGTCTAAATGGAATGTTTCAAGTGAAATATTGCATCTCTATAATGGATTGTACAACAAATAACATGTTAAGGTTCCTTTTCATATTTAGTCAATGAAAATATAAATATTTTGAAGGATGTTTGTGTTTGATTGAAATGTTCTACATGACCTAATTCATTTGTTTAAATAGTAAGAATGTGATATATGAAATTTTAGAGAGGCTATGAGTGTTTAATTGAGCAAGGTTTGTTACAAATTCATGAATTTCTTAAGAAGTATTGTTTAAATGGGTAAGTAAATTGTCAAAAAATATGTAATGAGAATATTTGAGATGCTATTTATGATGGAATAATATTTTTTTTCTTGTATTGAATGTATGAAACATGTTCAAGTTAGATTGGATGAGAATGGGGAGAAATCACTATTAGGGTTAATTTATCAATAAGTTGAGTCTAGAATAGTAAATAAAGCGAGAAATTATCATTATGTTTGTAGACTAAAATATTCATATACTTAGTAGTATGTGAAGATGTTATGGATCTCCTATATATAGGAGTACAAGGATACATGGGTACACTTAAGTGGGTAGATATATCCTCACTTAAGTGTACTTAAATAATAATAAGAACCATAGATACAATGGGCCTATGCCTAATTATCAAGAAATAAGAAATAAACTACTTATGTTAACCTCCATCTCAAGTTAAAAAGAGTAGACATTGTGTAGTCCCAGATTGACACCCATATTATGAAAAAGTGATGGATGAAGTTTTTTAATCAAGATATCAACAATTTGATCATCAAATCATGTGTGAGCAGTCATAATCTTCTTGGCATTAACCATATCCCGTACAAAATGGCAATAAACTTGTGTGTTTTCTACTTCAATCGAATTTGAATTATTGGTAATATAATAGTAGCTTGATTGTCATAATAAATATGAGCCAGAGTTTGATAAAAAAATCATAAATTTAGTTAAAGTGGACCGAACCCACTAAAGATCACAATAGGAGTGGTCCATTGTGTGGTGTCCAACTTTAGTGCTGGAGTCAGCAACTACTAATCACTTTTTGCTTCTTCAAGCCATTGGGTAATCCCCAATCATACAACAAAAACTAGAGGTGGACCAACAGTCTTTGGCATCTCTGGACAAGCATCAACATATCCAAAAATATAAATAATCTTCTCTTGAGGCCATTTGTGTAATAGTCCTCATCTTGGGGCACTCTTTAAATAGATAAGGATACATTGAATTCCACACCAATGTTTTTGGAATGGTGCACTCATGTTCTGGATGACAACCCCCACAAAATAGGTTATGTCGGGTTGAGTAATTTTAGGTAGAGCAATTTTTCAACTACTTAAAGATACTTTTCTAGAGTAGGAAATAACTCCCCCTCAAGAGGATCCTTGGTATGGTAATCGATAAGGGTGGAAATTGGTTTAGCATGTGTCATCTTGGTCTCTTGAAGTAGATCAAACACATAATGTCTTTGGGATAAATATATCCATATGGATGAGCAAAGGACTTATATTCCAAGGAAATATTACAAATTTCCCAAATCCTTTGTAAGAAAATGGGTTTATAGAGACGATCTCAGTTTGTTGATGTCAATAATGTCATTACATGTGATCATAATGTTGTCAAGTAAACAACAAGAATAATTTTCTCATGTGAAAGTTTGATGAGAATAACAAATTATCAATAGTTGATTGTGGAAACCCAAATTTTCAAGTATTGTACTAAGTTTGTTGAACCGGGCTCTGAGGGAATTTCTTAAGACCATCTAACAATCTTCTGACATGATAGACATTATGATAAGATTTCCCCTTAACAACAAAATTGGTAGGTTGTTGCATATAGATTTCTTCTAGAAGATGTCCATGTACTAAGTCATTCTTGATATTTAAGTGAAAGATGGCGACTCAAAATGTGTTTCCAGAGAAATAAGAATGTAGACCAAAGAAATCCCTATAATAAGAGAGAATGTGTCAAAATAATACATGCCAAAAGTTTGAGTAACCCTTTTGCAACTAGATGAGCCTTTAGTCTCTCAATGGAGCCATCAGAATGAATCAATATAGAGAAAGCCCAGTGAAATTCAACGATATTCTTTCCCAGTGGCGCATCAACCAAATCCCAAGTATCATTATTATGTGGACATCAACTCTCCTCTACTATGATAGATTTCGACCCATGGTGTTTCAAGGCGTCCGCAAGATGCTTGGGAGTAAAGCTGGTGTCAAAAAGAGTAGTAAAAGCATAAGATGATGAAGAGAGGTGAAATGTGATAGAAATTGGATATTTAATGGTGCATGAGTATTTAATTTTATAGAATGTGACTGGTAAATCTAACTTATTCAGAAGAGATGATGATTGTGGAATTGTTTGTTGAGGACCATCTTTCATGTGTTGGTTAAGTTATGGAGGTGAGTGACATAGTTTTCAATGCACTAACCAATTCATGTATGGATGAAATCCCTAGGTTTTTACCAAAATAGCATGCAATAATACCATCAGCAAGCGAACAAGTCTTATCATGGTATAGTTAAGGATCAAATCCCAAGAGACAACGTTTTTATCCAATTGAACTTATACCAATATTTAAGAGTTCAACTAATTGCAAATATAGCAGAAGTGTCAGATTAAAATTGAGAATAGATTCATGATGAAGGTAACTAGGGTGGCATCAACTTTTACCACCACCACACGGTCAAGCATATATTTATCATGTCCATTCTAGACATAACCATCCAAAAAGAACAAAAGCAAGATCCACTTGTTAGGTGTGGGAAATCGCGTATGTATATTCATAAGCTCAATGTCTCGTTACTCATGGGTCATGTACCTACTACTCTATAGATATCCCTTCAAAGTTTGTATCTGGGCATCAACCAAGTTTAAGAATATTCAAATCCTAAGTATAGAAGTTATTGCAATAAAGGAATAAATATATCATGTAGAGTAGGTGATCGATCCATAAAACATGCACAAAATTATTTACATTGAATTGGAAGAGTTACATCCAATCCATGGAGAATTAAAGAATAGGCATGCAAGAATTGGTAGCGGGGCTAGTCCATACACCCCAGTGAGATGGATTACTCGCTCTTCATAATGGAAATTGGGGAAAAAGAGGAGAAGGAAGATTCAGCCATGGTCATCACGGAGAAGATAGTCAAGGCTTGATGGAACATTGGTCCTCTACTTTATGAAGGGGTTGACTCGATTGAGGGAAGAGGATAACACTTAGAACATGCTTGGGTTTCTCTATCCTCACTTCTTCCTTATTTGTTAATGCTCTTCTCCATTTGAGAAGGGGGGAATTGGCTGAATGGCGATGAAGATGGAGATCCAGCCTCCTATGGGGATGGATGATAGATTGGGGTGATAGATATGAATGATAACACCACAACAACACTGCAAGGGAGTGCAATGAAGTGTTGGTCAGAGATCTTCTTCCTTGACTGGGCACAAAGCCGTACCCTCCTAGCATAGACGAGTGGAAGAGACCCCCTTCAATGGAGGAGGGGGTCAAATATTTAGAGGATTTGTGGTATGGAACAATAGGTGCACCATCGGACAACAATTCAAGGCTTCATTCAGTTGTGTCTCGTCAAATGACAAGGTGTAGAGAAGTTGGTGGTCGATGAGATTGTATTCTAGTTGAAATGGTAGAACCTTTTGTCAGTCACCATTTGATGGAAACCCATCAGGCAGGGTTGTAGGCATCTCATTAGGGAAACAAACGTTACATGCAGTGGTAATGTCGGTCAATGTGACACTGATGAGTCATATGCTCTTGAAGCTTCGGTGATCAAATGTTCATCGATGTGATTCCATCAGTCCATGGTATATCAGATTGACTCATCGACCTTCCGAGCCGTTGGGGAAACACCATCAAAACTTGGCCAATCATAAGGGTGAGTGGGGTGATTTTCCTCATCGGGTTCTTGGGTAGTGAATGTCCTATGAAAGAGGGTAGTGAACGTAATTAGGGATGTTATCTATGAAATGCCAAACAAGGAGGATTAATAAGGATAAATCATTAAAGGTCAATAATATGAAGGTAAAATAGGCATTAAACATACTAGTAAAGAAACCATCACTTGCATCACTTAAAATAGTCATCTAAAATTGGTTTTCTATTGACACCTAAGTGGGAGATACTACAGTTAAGTGCCTATAATGCCATCTTTTTGGGAATGTGTAAACCGACGACACGAACCCAACCTCAGTCGCTATGATTAAAAAGACCAACACAGTTAAGTGCATGTGTCGTCAATTTTAGTTCAATAACCGACATTGTAATGCCATACCAGGTATCATTTTTAACTGATAAAGGTTCTTGTCTTGTTGGTTTATAGAGAAAATCAACGTTGTGTACAGTTGTGTCATTAGTGTAAATGTTGTAACTGATGATACATACTACCTT
>OY856414.1:520584042-520851542 GCA_963693085.1 Alisma plantago-aquatica
GTGTGCATATTAGTTTGTGAGATGTCAATGGGTGGAGTCTTGAGTTAAGCAACCATCGACGGTGAGCACACCATCTAATACTTATCCAAGAAGTACAATGATACACAAGCCCGTATAATAAAAAAGTATTGTCTAGTTCTTATACATGCTACAAGGAATTTATGCCACTACCTAATTATGTATGCTCCAAAACTAATCTTAATGCATGACCCACTCTGCTATTTGTGTGACCTCCCAACCCTTTCACCATGATGAGATAAATGGTAGGTAATGTTATTAGAATTTGATTTTACCAACCTCCCAATTAAGGTAGTGAAAGTACAAGCCCTTGTGAATCAACTAGCAAATCCCCACTGCTGGAAGAAGCCACACATGAGTATTAGTTACCAGAAGAAGACATAGGATGATCAGTCCACTAGAAACAATGACTCCTCCCAAAACCAACATGTGGACCATCTTCTTCACGGGACATGTAAATAGAAAAGGAGTCAAATAAGTGTGGTCCTTCAAAACCTCCATGCAGAATAGCTTCCAGTATACAGACAACTAAAGTTTGATGCCACCAACAATGTGGCTAAGTATGAAGCTTGCATCTTAGGACTCCATCTCATCAGAAAACAAGGGACATGACATTTACAAGTCTACGGTGACTCCCTCCTTGTAAAATCTAAACTCTAGAATAGGGTGAAAATTCACCATTAGAACTTGGTACCATACCAACAACATATGTGTTCCTTGGCTTGAGAATTAGAGAATATCTCTTCTTCACTTCATTAGAAAAAGCACAATGCCTTTGTTGACTCTCTAGAAACCATTACTTCATCGATCAACATCTATTAAGACTAGACCTTCTCTTTCGAAGCCCAATCACTTTCTCAGCTTGCTTATTCCATGGCCATTGATAATGCCCCTAATGTTGAACTAAAGGTTTGGTTTCACAAAATCAAGACGTATCTATTAGACCAAGTCATTCTTGAAAATCTCTCCCAAAGAGAACAAAAAGTGCTCAAATAGCAAGCCATGCAATATGTACTAGGGGCATAAAAAATGTATTGTAGGTCCTACAATCAAACTATTATTTGGTGTGTTGACAAGACAAAAGAAGAAGCTCTCATGAAGGAGGTTTGTGTGCGGTCATGTGGCACACACATGAATCAAATTATCCTAGACAAAAAAAGAGAACTCTTAGTGAACTACTAGAATACCATGGAAATGTATTGTCATCACTATGTCAATAGAGCTTGTCAAATCCATGGTGACTACATTCATTGACCCTCAAATCATCTCTACAACATGGCTACACCTTGGCCATTCTCAGCTTGGGGAATTGACATGACTAGAAATATCAATCCTAAGACATGAAATAGAAATTTATTCATCCTGGTCAAAATTGATTACTTTACCATGTGGGTAGAAGGAGTGTCCATCATTAATGCATCAGCTCAGCAAGTCATCAAGCTCCACAAGAACAATATCATAATCCAGTATGTGATAGAGCATGATATTGTCTTAGACAATGGGACAAACATAATCGCCAAGACCATCAAGGAGTATGTAAACTCTTTGGGGATTAAAATTCACCAAAAGACACTTTATCGGTCACACACGAACTGAGCCATAGAAGCTACCAACAAAAAATTCCTCAATATTTTGAACAATACTATTATCTCTCATGGTAGCTGGCATGAACATCTCCCAATGTCCTTATAGGCCTACTGCACTTCTATCAGAACCTTCACAGGAGATACATCATACTCCCTACTATATGGGATGAAAGCAATCTCACCAATTAAATCATATATCCCTTCTTTTCGCACACTATGAGAAGTGGATATTTCAAAGATTGAATGGCTTCAAGATTATCTACTTCCTCAACACTCTTGAAGAACAACATATAAGAGCATGGAACCAAGCACATTGTTAGCAAGCAAGAACCACCGAACCTTCAACAACAAAGTTCAACCGCAACTTCTAGAAGGGAAACCTGGCATCACGAGTCATCCAAAATGTTGATTCCAAGGGGAAGTTCGACCCTAAATGGGAAGGAACTTAAATCATCCATTAAATATATGATTGGGTTGGTATGCACTTCAAAGACATGGATGGAGATATCCATCTTCATCACACAAACTCTAGCCTCATCAAATGATACTAGTGTTGATCAAACTACAACAATGGGAAAACATCTTACCGAGATCCATGTAAGGGTGCCAAAAGCTCTCTCCCTTCTAAAAAATATTGAAAATCTACTTAAGTACCTAATCATATTCCCCTCACCCTGAAGCAGAAAGGTCAAAGTAGAACCTAAGGCCTAGAATGGAAGGAGCATGGTTGTTATATTGAGGCCTCAATGGTTTGAAAACCTAAAAACACTCCTTAAAATAGCCTCCCTAATAAAATACACCCAAACATGTTCATGATTGTAGAAAAAAGGTGAGACGGATACAAATGATCAATAGCATAAGAGGATGGCATAGTCTATGAGTCCCCAGAGGAAAGTCATATCCAATCCTCACAATCAACATCTTGACACCTATACCCATGGAGATGCCATAGAGCTTACATCTATTGGGGTAACCTAAAAAGAAAGTACCATCAAGGAAGGAAAAGGTTGAAACTCCACGCAACTATCCTTGCCTCATCTCTTAAAAAGATGTGGAACCAAACTCTATAAGAACAAACCTGAGAGTTAGGACAAACCCCATTCATTACCCAAAGAATCTTAGGCTCTCATACTAAGGTCTTGACCATCATTGTCGAATCAAAAGCTTAAATGAAAAGTCCAACTGCTAGTGAGAACTTATAAAAAAATATCCAAAAGCCCTTTAATAGGAAGACACACGCTTGTGGTGGATTGCTACACTAAGTCATTTAAAGGCTACTGGGGTGTCTTCCACATTTGGCACCATTGACCAACTAGGTAGAGAATTTCCACTGATGCACTTGGTACATGGCATGAATTTAGCACATAGTGTGATGAACTAGATTTTAGAATTTTGATAACTAACATAATATTCGAGGACCATGCCTGATATGTATATGACAAATACCAAATTGACGAATTGGTAACCCAATTATGGATCTCCTTCATCCAAATTAGGTGTATTGAAATACAAAATGAGGACTATGATACCTGAGGGAGTGAGTTTTCCTTAACCAAACTGAATATTCATTTGGTTAAACATCCTTTAATGATATAGATGAATTTGAATGGTTGCATTATGAATATCTCAGGATTCCTAAAGTTGTTTGGTTATTTTGTTTGGGAGATAAAATGATAATTATATAAGGCCTTCCAACTCCTTATATATGATGCTTATTGGATTTTTGGTAACATACTTTCGAGTGAAGTAGCTTAAATGATTACCTAAATGTGGTTAGATTTTGATGGAGAAAGGATGCACCCACACCAAGATATTTAAGTTTTAAAATTGCAATTAATGGTTCATGTGTGTATTGAGGACTATAGTCACCTAGGAAATAATGTATGTCGTGACATTAATGTGTACGGTCATTCATTGATCTAGTAACCCGACTGTCATGTTCTAAATCCAATTTTTACTCAGGGCAGAAGACAAAGTCTCCCCCTCAACGACTAATGAACTGATCATGCCGAGTTGAGAGGGATGACTAACGCTTATGATCCATTATCTTTAGAACTGCACGGTGACTACCAGATCGCCGCAAATGACCCAAGGAAGAGGGATGGGAACCCTCAATTCTTTGGACTTCTCTAACACTATACATAGATGGGGGAAGGGACCTCAACACCTCACCCTTACTGAGAGTGCCTCTAGCTTGCTGTGTACCTCATGGATCCAACTGATGAGTTCTCACAGATCTATGTAGCTTCAGACCAATGCAGTTGTCTCTATTCCTTCCTCAGGTCCTCTTAGTGGCGACAACCTCGATTGGTGCCTCTCTAGGGTCTCGTTCTACTGAGAGATTCGGAGGATGGTCTCTACACAAGGAGTAAACGAATAGAAGTGAGGACCGAATCCTCTTCTGGAGTTCTTTTCACCGGCCACCATCGAATAGGATCTGGAGTACACGATGCCAATCTGAAACCCACTCCTCCGCCTCCAGCAGCCAGGCAGCGGCCAAGATCATGTGAGAACCAGAGGAAGAGGAGAAGGTCTAGCCACTGATCGCATGCCAAGGAGGAGACGACGCAGAACCTGGAACTAGGCTGGGTGACGACGGCGGTGGGCGTTGACTCGCGTCTGGCGCTGAAAACACGAATGAGAGAGAGAGGCCATGTGAAGCAGGATTTCTCACCGGTAGCAGACTACACGGCGGCGCTTACACAAAAGGATCAAAGCGTAGGTTGCGCTGCATGAACCTGCTCACGATCGGCGAAGAGAGATATGTCGAGCTCATTTTAGGCAGACCAATCTTTGAGCCACCCTTAATCAACCAGTCTTCTCTGACTCGCCAGATCTTCATACTGCAGCGATGGTGGATGTAGGCAATGCTTCCATCCATGAAGCTCCTCTACTGAGGTGAAGCTTCCAGGTGCATCTATAGGGGACGAAATGCCCTGTCCATGGCTCGCGCTCACCAACAGAAGGTGCACAGCGGCGACAGATTCACGCCCAAATCGCAGCGCAGGCAACAGAGTTGCGAAAGAGGGAGAGTGTGGGCTTAGTCTAGCTAGACCAGCCGCTGGACTGACCAGCCTGAACCCAGGCGTAATTAGAGCGTTACCAGAGGTTGTGGGCGGGCCAGCGTGAACCATTCACAGGATGCCACATCAAGCAGTGGGACCCGCCACACAAGGTAATTCTTTTTTTAGTGCACAAAAATATACCATATCTCATAAATCTGACTAAAAATAGCTCCCATTACCAATAATTACCCCAAAAATATATCCAGACTTAGAAAAATATCCTCTACATTATTGAACCCTTATATTAGGCTTTTATAGAACAATTAATGTCAATATATAATATAGATGATAATGTTTCTTTTTAGGGTAAGTTAATTGAAATAAATAGCAAATCGTTGCGATTCAATATGATAAAAATTCTATTGAACCCTAATATTATTTGGAGACATTTAATTGATCCCAATTTGAAATATATTTCTCAATATTAGGTCTTTTGGTATTAAAATACAATTAAGTGCTTGTAGCCTCATATTAATTCCAGAAAATAGACCAATCATCAGGAAAATATGAAATTTGGAACATACCTCTAAAATGACCTCATGATCATTAGAAAAATATCAGATACCATCCTAAAATGAGATGAAATCTAGGTTTGGCAAAACCCTAATTTGGACCTAAAAAGCCAATAATATGATGATCAATTATTGACGGTGATTAATTGTTATTAATCAGGTCATGGACAAAGTTCTAGATGATCATGGATGTATAAATATTCTCTAAACTCAGGTACGTGGGATTTATTAAGTATAAGACTAGTTTTCTGGTTGCCTATGATATGCAATATCTTGAATGCTCATATTTGGATATGATTGCTTGGTTGAACTAGTATGAGTTATACTTCGCCAAATCTAATAGAACATAAATGAGTATGATGGGTTGTAGCTACTAGAGCACATAGCCTGGTGTGGATGTATGTTGCCTAACATGGATGTATGATTCCTTGGCCCATGTTAGATGTATGATGATACCATATTGCCCACACTAGATGTAAGTCAAGTGCAAGTATGTGTAGTACAACCGCATCAAAGTGAAAGCAATAAAAGGAATGTTTACCTGATTATTGCCTTAAATAATATTTTCTTTTACTCTTTCTTTCTCAAGTTATTTCAATTATGCAAACATATTAGTATGTATCTTTCTACCCACGTACACAACACCTTGTGTCTTGATTCGTTGTTTCACGTATGTTTTAGGTTCAGAGATAGCATGGAATAAAAGACGGGGAGTGAGAAGTTGTACATGTTGTCTAAGATCCTAGTTAGCATACATGTTTAGACTTTTGTAAAAATTCTCTTTCAATACACAATTGTAAATCATGTGGTAATAATGTACATGTTGAATGTTGAGAATGTTATGGTTGTATGTTCATGTATGCGAATTATGCTTCCGCATCGCTCTCTGATATGATTGGATGATGTTTTTAGATTCTGACATCTCATTACCAATAGGGTTTGGGAAGGTGAAATCCGGGGACGTCACAGTTGGTATCAGAGCATGAACAATAGCTACACCTAACAATTGTTCACCATGAAACATTAAACCTAAATCTCACCTTTCACTTTAAACCTTAGAAACTTAGTAAGTTGTTCTATAGGAATAAGGTTTGACTTAGCCTCTAAGTTAGAACCTAGATGTTTGAGAACTAGGTTTAGACAAGTGTGAGAAATCCTTTCCATATAAAGCTCATATGTATTGGGTAGCTACACTAGTCTACACCTTGTTCTCACCATTTCACTAGGTGACATGGAACTAGACTATCTACTCTGTGTGGGACACTCATTTTGCTGATTTGGTTTTGTTTTCCAATCGGCTCGAGCCTCGACAGTTTTCTCTAACGTCTGCCTTCTCAGAGAAAAACTATATAATATTTTATTACCTATACGTAAATATGAAAATGTGTCCCTCACACTGGAGAGTAGTTAGTGTTCATGTAACCTAAGTGAAAGGGAGTTACATCAATCTAGAAGAGAGAGTAGTCTAGATTAGATGTCTAGAGCCTTATCAAGATATGAGATACATGGAGTGGATGATAGAATGATAGTTGAAATAAGCATGTGCAATCTTATCTAAGTTTGATCTCTGATAGTATAAGTTTCCTGATAAAGGTTTGAATTGTATACTAGTTGAATCCAATTTTGGAGAATTTAAGCAAAATCTTGATGATGAAAGTACATTCCCTTTTCCTACTTAAGATAAGATAAGTTAAGATAGAGATTAGTGTGCATGAGCCTCAAGCTCTTATACAAAGAGGATGTCTAGTGGTAGGATGAGATATGTGGTGAATTCTAGAGAGAGTAAGACCCACAGGGAGAAGGTCATAGGACCTAGTCTCCAATATATGAGATACGTGTTAACAAAAAAAAATGTGTCCTACACTAGATTACTCTTGAGTGTTGAGTTGAGTCCTTATGCATGATTCAAATCTATATGTGAGAATTGGGTAAAAGAAAAGGATGGGTAGATGACCCATATGATAAAGTCAATCCTTTGGATGAGTTAGGTCCTAGCTAGAGTGACATATTTGGTGAATCTCATCATTAGTTGCAAGTGAGGTAATACATGAACTCTAGTTATGAGAGTATGATGCTTTGTGCAAAAGATACTCAAAATACATGTTCTCCCTTCTTCTTCTCTCTCTTAATATACGATGATAGAAACCTCACTTGATCTATATAGATAATTTATATATGAGGAGTCACTCATATAGGCTTGACCTATTCTATATTTTTTCCCACTATATCATACATGTAGCACCCAAGATTGAAATCATTATAAGTTTGACAATAAAATATTCTCTTTCCCTTCATATGAAACATGAAAGATATGATGTTGAGATCATGGGATAAACTTAGTATATTCTCTTTTTTTCCCTTCACATAATACATGCAAGACATAAAAAGTTGAACTCATGAACTTGATATAAAGATATTTTTGGATCATAGGGTATATGATCAGAAATATAGTTTGTAACTTTGATCCTTCTCAATGTATGCTTCTAAGTTGAGTATGAATATCACACCATAGGGTGAAACCCTAATGGTCAAGCGTGTTACGTAAGCCCTTCTTATGTAGAAAAATTCTAATATCAAGGATGAAGATAAATCTCCTATAATGCTGAAATCATTGTAAGATGTTAATGATGTTAGATTTGAACAATCTGAATGTCATGGTATATAAACGAATTCCTCTTGAACTTTAAAAGTATGAACAAAACATGTACCCTTAGGGGTGATGTAATCCTAAGATATCATAACGTCATGTTATGGCTAAGACCTTAAGTGATGCTTCCACATATATATAAGGTGGGGGTGGGAACACCCAAGAATCTCTAAATCTTAAGATGACAACTTAGGGTATATCCAGAATGATGATGAGAACTTTGGAAGCCAGAATTGCTGACCTATATGAAGTTGGAATATTTTTTTACATAGCCTTGACTATTACATTAGTTGAATTTCGAGGACAAAATTCCATATAAGATGGGGTGAATATGATGAACTAGATTTTAGAATTTTGATAACTAACATAGTATTCGAGGACCATGCCTGATATGTATATGACAAATACAAAATTGAGGAATTGGTAACCCAATTATGGACCTCCTTCATCCAAATTAGGTGTATTGAAATACAAAATGAGGACTATGATACCTGAGGGAGTGAGTTTTCCTTAACCAAACTGAATATTCATTTGGTTAAACATCCTTTAATGATATAGGTGAATTTGAATGGTTGCATCATGAATATCTCAGGATTCCTAAAGTTGTTTAGTTATTTTGTTTGGGAGAGAAAATGATAATTATATAAGGCCTTCCAACACCTTATATATGATGCTTATTGGATTTTTGGTAACATACTTTCGAGTGAAGTAGCTTAAATGATTACCTAAATGTGGTTAGATTTTGATGGAGAAAGGATGCACCCACACCAAGATATTTAAGTTTTAAAATTTCAATTAATGGTTCATGTGTGTATTGAGGACTATAGTCACCTAGGAAACAATGTATGTCGTGACATTAATGTGTACGGTCATTCATTGATCTAGTAACCCGACTATCATGTTCTAAATCCAATTTTTACTCAGGGCAAAAGACAAAGTCTCCCCCTCAATGACTAATGAACTGATCATGCCGAGTTGAGAGGGATGACTAACGCTTATGATCCATTATCTTCGGAACTGCACGGTGACTACCAGATCGCCGCAAATGACCCAAGGAAGAGGGATGGGAACCCTCAATTCTTTGGACTTCTCTAACACTGTACATAGACGGGGGAAGGGACCTCAACACCTCACCCTTACTGAGAGTGCCTCTAGCTTGTTGTGTACCTCATGGATCCAACCGATGAGTTCTCACATATCTATGTAGCTTCGGAGCAATACAGTTGTCTCTATTCCTTCCTCAGGTCCTCTTAGTGGCAACAACCTCTATTGGTGCCTCTCTAGTGTCTTGTGCTGCTGAGAGATTCAGAGGATGGTCTCTATACAAGGAGTAAACGAATAGAAGTGAGGACCAAATCCTCTTCTGGAGTTCTTTTCACCGGCCACCATCGAATAGGATCTGGAGTACACGATGCCAATCTAAAACCCACTCCTCCGCCTCCAGCAGCTAGGCAGCGGCCAAGATCATATGAGAACCAAAGGAAGAGGAGAATGTCTAGCCACCGATCGCAAGCCAAGGAGGAGCCGACGCAGAACCTGGAACTAGGTTGGGCGACGACGGCGGTGGGCACTGACTCGCGTCTGGCACTGAAAACACGAATGAGAGAGAGAGGCCATGTGAAGCAGGATTTCTCACCGGTAGCAGACTACACGGAGGCGATCACACAAAAGGATCAAAGCGTAGGTTGTGCTGCATGAACCTGCTCACGATCAGGGAAGAGAGATTTGTCGAGCTCAGTTTAGGCATACCAATCTTTGAGCCATCGTTAATCAACCAGTCTTCTCTGACTCGCCAGATCTTCATACTGTAGTGATGGTGGATGTAGGCAATGCTTCCAGCCATGAAGCTCCTCGGCTGAGGCGAAGCTTCCAGGCACATCTGTAGGGGACGGAATGCCCTGTCCATGGCTCGCGCTCACCAACAGAAGGTGCACGACAGCGGCAGATTCACGCCCAAATCGTAGCGCAGGCAAGAGAGTTGCGAAAGAGGGAGAGTGTGGGCTTGGTCTAGGTAGACCAGCCGTTGGACCGACCAGCCTGAACCCAGGCGTAATTAGAGTGTGACCAGAGGTTGTGGGCAGGCCAACGTGAACCATTCACACGCCACATCAGGCAGTGGGACCCACCACACAAGGTAATTCTTTTTTTAGTGCACAAAAATATACCATATCTCATAAATGCGACTAAAAATAGCTCCCATTACCAATAATTACCCAAAAATATGTCCAGACTCAGAAAAATATCCTCTACATTATTGAACCCTTATATTAGGCTTTTATATAACAATTAATGTCAATATATAATATAGATGATAATGTTTCTTTTTAGGGTATGTTAATTGAAATAAATAGCATATCATTGTGATTCAATATGATAAAAATTCTATTGAACCCTAATATTATTTGGAGACATTTAATTGGTCCCAATTTGAAATATATTTCTCAATATTAGGTCTTTTGGTATTAAAATACAATTAAGTGCTTGTAGCCTCGTATTAATTCCACAAAATAGACCAATCATCAGGAAAATATGAAATTTGGAACAGGCCTCTAAAATGACCTCATGATCATTAGAAAAATATCAGATACCATCCTAAAATGAGATGAAATCTAGGTTTGGCAAAACCCTAATTTGGACCTAAAAAGCCAATAATATGATGAACAATTATTGAAGGTGATTAATTGTTATTAATCAGGTCATGAACAAAGTTCTAGATGATCATGGATGTATATAGATTCTCTAAACTCACGTACGTGGGATTTATTAAGTATAAGACTAGTTTTCTGGTTGCCTATGATAAGCAATATCTTGAATGCTCATATTTGGATATGATTGCTTGGTTGAACTAGTATGAGTTATACTTCGCCAAATCTAATAGAACATAAATGAGTATGATGGGTTGTAGCTACTAGAGCACATAGCCTGGTGTGGATGTATGTTGCATAACATGGATGTATGATTCCTTGGCCCATGTTAGATGTATGATGATACTATATTGCCCACACTAGATGTAAGTCAAGTGCAAGTATGTGTAGTACAACCGCATCAAAGTGAAAGCAATAAAATGAATGTTTACCTGATTATCGCCTTAAATAATGTTTTCTTTTACTCTTTCTTTCTCAAGTTATTTCAATTATGCAAACATATTAGTATGTATCTTTCTACCCACGTACACAACACCTTATGTGTTGATTCGTTGTTTCACGTATGTTTTAGGTTCAGAGATAACATGGAATAAAAGATGGGGAGTGAGCAGTTGTACAGGTTGTACCTATTATCTAAGATCCTAGTTAGCATACATGTTTAGACTTTTGTAAAAATTCTCTTTCAATATACAATTGTAAATCATGTTGTAATAATGTACATGTTGAATGTTGAGAATGTTATGGTTGTATGTTCATGTATGTGAATTATGCTTCTGCATCGCTCTCTGATATGATTGGATGATGTTTTCGGATTCTGACATCTCACTCCCAATAGGGTTTGGGAAGGTGAAATCTGGGGACGTCACACATAGTGTGAAACCTAGTCCAGTAGACCTTTTCCATCTTCTCCCCTAGAATGAGGGAACTATCCATAACATACGGGCCACAAACATTTGGAAGGAGGAAACATCTATCATCAAATCAAAAGATAGATTAAAGTGATTAGTGTTTGAACCTTCCATGTTCATGCTAGGAGGTGGATGAGAAGGATACAATCCTGACATATGAAAACCTATAGATATTTCCAGTGTACTAAAATGCATGGAAAGGAGCTCGAGATTGACACCATCAGAAAATTATAGAAGAGAACTTGTAGCAATAAGCACTTCAAGGATCAAAATACTAACACATATTTTGAAATACCATGGAGAGAGTACATGTAACCAATTCTACATAACATGCAAACAAATCTTTATTTTCAAATAAATAAATTCATAGTAGAACCTTGGCTTCTTGAGTGACACACCGATCACACCAACCGAGATAACTCAAAACAAAAGTGCGAGATCAACTACTAAACAAGCACATTAGTATTAAATAGAGTAAATTAAAACTGATCTCTGGTAACCATCTTGAGTGGAAACACACACAAACACAGACACACACACACACACACACACACACACATATATATATATATATATATATATATATATATATATATATATATATATATATATATATATATATATTGTGTGTGTGTGTATCAATGTTCACAACCTGTCACCATATATATCACATACCATACCACAAATGTATTACATTAATGTATAGTGTCCATCTTGCCACAAACCTATTACAAAAGAAATCTTGTCCACATATACAAGATGTACATGTAGAACCAAGGTCTACTACCAATAACTTTGTATAGGTATACAACATCTACAAAACACCCCTTCTAAGTCCTAAGAGTACAGGGATGGCACATAGGACTCTGCTACAAAACACTAGCAACATATCCAACCTACTATGTAAATTGATCTCGTTGTTGCTCTTCCTCAACAACATGATCTCTACCACGTCATTGACGACCGCATAAATAGATGTGGAAACCCACATGGTGAGAGCAACGTCCCAACAAGAGATATAACTCTCTACCAACAACTATTATGAACACATGTTATACTTGAACATGAGAGTAACATTATTAATAGGATGACCAGATTCAGCTAAATGAATAATTAAAATTATTTACACAATTTAAGCATATTAAGAAGATACAAATGATAAGTAGAACATCATATACTCATAGAAGAAATATGAAGAACGTGTATAACAGTTGATTTCTCTTACCACATTATAATAAAACTGAATAGTACAAGAAACAAAGCAAGGGCAACAACCAATATGAATCATGTTTAGTTCTAAAAAGATATACTCTTGTAAGCTCATGGAGATGAGGTATACCACGCATAATCCGACCGACCACTGCTAAGTAAAAAATCAATGTCATATAAGATCTAGGAGAGTCAGACTCCTATGATCTCCTCCACCCTCAATCAGTACGAGTCTGTCGTGGTGATATATAGAGTCCAACTACATAACAACCTAGTCTGCCTTGGTATATAGGTCACAACACTAGTGAACAAGGCATACAACCCAAACCTCTAAGGTACACCTATAGCTATCCTCTATTACATCATATATATTGAGATGTGACTGCACTCGTTCTCCTGCCAAGGCATGACCGCAACCATGCTCTAAATTAGGGAATCAATATGTCAAGGACACTTGGTCACTTGCACCTTGCATACTCGATAGTATGTGCTCCGAGTTTCCCATAGGAATACCCATTTCACCATCCAGTAAGTTTTGAAATTGGAATGGATCTATGGCACAGGAAAACTACATGATTAGGCTTTTACTTCATTAATTATTGTCAATTGGGTATCTTTTAATGCATTAATCAAATTACAACGTACAAAACCTAAACAAATTCTACAAAGATAAGGGTAGATTGCAACTTCAATAGATATAAAATGTATTAAGGATAAAGCTTATCACATCACCACATGATACTACCTCATTTTCATACACAAGGCTATCACCATTATCACATCACTATGGGATAACAAATCCCTCATCACATCACTAGTGGATATCACCTCAAATTCGGCAGCCTCTGCCAAGGTCATAAGACCTAATCACATAGTTCCTGCATAACATTATTATCTCATCATGCCTCATCAAGGCTTATAATCTCCACATATCTATCATATAAGAGTTATCATAGAAATCATTAGCTATGATGTTCATTCAACCTACAAATTAGGGTCACACATGTAGGAGAGAGGGAATATTCCAAAACATGCTAATCACTCAAGCAACTAGGTATTAATCACCATGTTACTCACATTAGAGTTAGGGTTACTCATAGTTAACCGAGTAAGGTTTTCATAAAAACTCATAACAACCAACCCTAAAGTACACCATTTCCCACATTCTTGGAAGACATAAGATCAAGCATCACTATCATACTGAAACAATCATGGAAACTAGTGAAGTATGGTGACCAACCAAGGTATAACATTCCTAGTGACTGCTAGCATTAGTTGCCCTAGTGACCTATAGGGTTAGGGTCATCCATCTTGACCACTAAGGTCAGGTAGACTGCTACACCATAATGAACAACACACCTTACACCACACATCGAGACTCAAACACGCTCAAGGCATGGCGACCAACCAGACACATCAAACGTAGTGACCTCAACTATAGTGACCAAGATCAAACATAAAACAAAGAATAAAGAGTGCAAGAGAGAACTCCTTCAACCAGAACATAATGGTCATGAGACTTAGAGAACCACAACGATCATGCAAAGTCACATAGTGTTTGTTATAGCAACATGGTGACCAAGGAAATTAGGGTTAGGGCTACAGCGACCAAATCAAAACCCAAACCTTCACGGCCATAATATACCTAACACCACTTGAAAATAGGAGATAATGAAAACCTAATAGCTGTGTAGCCTCAAGAATTCAAAGTGTCACGGAGGTGAAAACTCCATAAAGATGATAAAATCGAAACCTTAAAACATAATCATCGCAAGGTCAACATGAGTACCACGATAAGAGAGAAACAAAATCATGATCATGGTGATAAAACCAAACATCCAAGATGTGCATGTAAGAACCAACCACTCCACCAACTATTAGATTTTGGGTTCAAGAATTAGGGTTTAAGAAAAAGAGTTAATCTGTACAATATAACCACATAATCATAAACCTTAGTCTTAGGTATCACCATAAAGAAACTTGAAATCATATTGTAGAGATAGATAAACTTGCATGTAAGATTAATTGAAACAACACCTGAGGAGAGAGTTATATAACCTGCCTTAGATTGTGAAGAACGGCTCCAAATCCAAGAATCTCCAAGAAAGAGAAGAAAGCCAAAGCTTGGATCAACTCCATGGCCAAGAAATATCATCTCAATAGAAAGAAGAACAAACCTAGGTTAATAGGTGAAAAAAGAAGAGATGATACAAACCCTAGGCCAAGAAGAAAGGAAAAAGAGGATATCTTCATCTCACTTAGGTACTACCATGGGAGAACCATGGATTCAACCTCAATTAGAGAGAAGTTCCTTAAGAGAACCACCATGGAGAACCATGGATTGGACAATAGAAGAAAAAAAGGGGTAGGATTGCAAGAAAATAAAATCAAGAAAGATTTACCACTTACCAGGATTGGGGATCACCAAAGGATCAACAAGAGTGAGATGATCCAACCCTAGATCACTGCATGCAAGGGTTCTGCCTCCTTCTTCAAGCTCAAGCACCTTCACTTGCACCACTAACAACAAGGGTCGACTCCAAGCAAGAAGGGAGAAGGAAGAGAGAGAAAGAGGGTGCAAAAGAGATTACTTGCATGTGAGAGAGGGGTATAAATACCCAAGGGTAGGAGGGAGGTGAGGGAGATGAGGTGTCAAGACACTAGTGACACTTGTCCCTCCAAAACGCAGACATGCAATCACTAGAAACATGCATGTAACACGATCATTAAAACATAGGTGAGGGTAGTGACCACTTGATCTGCAAAACCCATCGGTCGAAATAAAGTGATGGTTACCAACATGGTAGAGACTTCCACCACCATGTTGCAAGAACAATGATTGCCACAACCTAAGGCACAAGACCAAAGCACCTTCGACCACAACAAACAAGACCCCAAGGAAATACATTGATCACTACAAAGACAACACAAGGAAATCATATCGGTTGCAACACTCAAGAGGGTCAACATCAACATCAACTCAAGCATCCATGCAAACCCGAACTTCAACACTCATGATGCCACCTCATCAAAAAAGGTTCAACAAGGCACCACTAAGCATCATTCTCTCTCTCATGATGATAAAACATAGAAAGCACATCCAACATGTGACAAATTGCAAGATAAACCCTCAACATGGGTAAATTGGGACTTGGTCCAAAACAAGCATACATATAGCATAACTAGCTCAATCGTCAACCAAACAGGACCAAAATGAAAACATAAGCATGTAACATCTTATTATGGCATATCACATGATTAGATTAAGGTTTTAAGCATCTAATTACACTAAACAAGAAAGATCAGCAAGAAATCTAGGTCAGTGATCTTACATCTTGTACCAATATATAAACAAACAAATAAACAAAACATAAACATATGAAGAGAAAATACATCATTGTAGTTCTCCAGAAGAATCACAAGTCAATACCACTAAAGGTATCAATGCAAGCCACTCCAAGTATTCAGGAGAGAAACTCCAACCTAGAAAAAGATAATCTTGAGTCAACCTCTTCCAATTCAACCACATATGTTCCACCTTCTCATGAACCTTTTGGGAAGGTACCATCATCTTCTTGAAAAAGAGGGAAAGGTTTTGACTTGGTACATTGTCTCAACACTGATAGAGGGTAGTACATGACACATCCCTCCAGACATTGCAAGATGATCAACCACTAAAAGTCTAGCATGGCCACACCATAGGACAAGTTAGCAAGACAATATTATATCCATCCCCAATGCATGTATGTAGCCTTCAAACCTACAAGCCATCCAACGTGATCTTCATACATATGAAGAGGGTCACCTACCTGGATATGCTTCAACAAAAATTCTTTTGCAATGTTATAATGAGGATTTGAAGAGTCTATCAATCTGGCAAGACCATTACACCTTCACATATAATTTTATAGGACCTTGAAGGGTCCCCTCATCTTTATTGTCAGTTTTGCTTCATCCAAATATTTGTACGACTTAGCTAATATCAAAGGAATGAAATTTTCCTTCCTCAACAGGGGGCCATGACTCTAGAAGTAGCAGTTGTCTCTCACCCAACAGTCTCACTAAACAACAACTCTGCTAGAATGATCAAAGTATATGTTCACAAATGGGGCATGTTAGGAGGGTCAAGACCACAACGTGCTTCACTCTTGAACAATTCCCATAAGGAATTCATTTGAATAAAAATATTGTCATTAGTTAGCCATCGAGTAGCTTGGGAGTTATGCATGCCAATTAGACTCCCTGACTCCATGACCAAACTCAACTTCTTTGGTAGCATAGTCCATCGGTCATGGAAAGGAGGTTGCCTAATCTTAGCCACATATTCCAAGGTGGGAGTCAACATGACATACCCAAACCAAAAGGAGTGACTCAATGGATATCAGAAGGGGATCACCACCGACATCAATTCCCTCACAACAAGAACATATGTCATATTATGTAGATGATGAGTCATGCTAAATCTTTCCAGATCAACTTATTTGGTCTTAGAGAGATTAGTAATACAACAATGTACCAAGGATAGATTGATGGGAAGAAAATGTAAAAGCATTATTTCCCTTATCTCATTCTCTCCCATGACTCAGGATCGTGAAGCAAGATGCACTAAAAAGGTGAGGGATACAATCTTATTTATAGGTCTCATACAAACCAAACTCGTCTCCTCATAACAAGGGGACTCTATGTCCTTTTCCCTAGCAGAACTGAACCAAGTGCCACATGCATATACATCAATGGTTAGCACGGATCCCCTTCCCAAGACAAGTAGAACTCTATGACCTACAAATATGGAAGATCAAATCAATACACCACTTTTGTTTGGCACACAGATCGATACAATTTGTTAATCTACCAAAACTCTTTCGAAGATCAAACTATAGAAAAATCTAGTTCCAAATCAAAGATTAGAAATTTCATGTTTTAATTAAAAAGTAAAAATTCAAACCATTTAGTAAAGGGTTCTACAATTACCAACATAACTAATACATGCTTTTTCTTATAGGATAGGAAAATACAACATGAAATATAAATGCTAAAGAAAACTGCTACTTCTTTAGCTTTTTTTTATCCACCTTGTCAAACATTTTTCCAAAGGTTGATGATCAGTGGAGAAGGCACTGCAATAAAGATGTTCAACACTCGCATCAGGTTGAATACCATTGGTGGACCAGTGGTGAACTGAAGAAGAGCTTGTACAAGGCACCTCCACAACTAAGGCAGCATCCCTATGCTAAAAAAGAACATGCTCCTACTTCAACTGATGGTAGATCTGCAATTTGAACTGGAACGTCCAAAGAGAAGCCTCCCACACCAAAAGATCCCTTAAAAGGCTCACAATGCTTGTATCCTGATGGGATACTTGAGACAAAGAGTCTGCCCGCCACATCTGAAGCCTCATCTACGTCTTAGAAGGATGATATCCAGTCAAAATCACCTAGGAAATGGCACGAGCCTCCCATGCCAAAATCCCGATGAGGCAAAAATTTGGGGAATTCATCAAATTCCAGGAACATCAATAGGTAGAAAAGATGGATCCTCAAGAGAGGAAACTCTTGGTATGTATGCCTGTAGAACTAATCATATGATGATTGTAATGGGGAATTAGATATATAATTTGATAATCATAATGGTAATTATGTCTATTATGTGTGTTCAATCATGAGATAGTGACACATATAAAATAAATATCTAAATAATGATGTGACTAGATGACATATATCTTTAGGTGGAGGTCCTGAACAATGACGTCATATGAATGATAAGAGTGCATACATTCTTGTCATGTCCCTATTCGGATATTAATGTGGAAGAAAAATAGACAGAGTAGTACATAAGGCTAGAGTGTTTATTGGTTGATGACAGAATCTCATCTGTCGTGATATGTGATTGAAAACCAAACACATAGGTACTTGTTATAGAATAGTGTATCAGATAGACCCACCTTGAGAGTGATACATGGAGACCATTGAATGGTAGTTAGAATCAACTTTCATAATGATAGTGGTGGTTTTGCTTCATAAACCTAAAGTCACTACAGGCATCGCATGTCATTCTATGTATTGTACATCATCAAACGTGAACTTGAATAAGGGTTTCCATAAAGGTGATGATCGGGTGCATTGTAACACATGGGGATTAAGTGTGACTGATGTAGATGGGATTTTTCCCTCCTACATGAGATTGATATCCAGGCCACTTGATAAGAAAGACTGAGAAATGTATGGCCATAATCATGTGACTCAATATGTGATATGTGAGATCACATGCATCTCATACAGTGTGCTCTAGGTCAAGGAACATGCATCGAACATTGAGTGGATGATGATTCAATGCCTCAAGTTCAATTCTGGTATCAGAGACAAAGGAACTATATGATCACTACAAAACTGACCATAGATTGTAGATTGAAGTTGTTCTTGAACTTTCCAAATTACTCAGTAGCAATGATGTGATGCTAGATACCACTCATTTCTTGTGATGCCATAAATTGGTTATGGACATTCACTACCAACGTAACTTGGGACACATAGGGTCACACACATCAGATGCACTTGGAATAGGAGTTTATTCATGAATGATGTTTAACTTGATTACTAAGTTTTTAAACAACTATGGTTGAAAATCGACTGATTGGACTATGAACCGACCAAAGTGTTGAACTGATCGATTCAAATGTTAGGTCAATGACAACAACAATTGGTTGAATATTTGCTTGAACTAGACATATGAAATGACCATTTCACATATGAAATGACTATAACATGATATGAAATGACCGCTTCATTAAGTGAAATGACCGGTTCATTTATCAATTCAATTGGATCAGGGATTTATGCTAACATCAAGTTGTGCATTAATCAGATATTAAAAGACAATATGTTTGCAAAGAGGAAACATGATGAAATGACTAGTTCAAGTGTTGAACCAATCAGTCACATGAGAATAGACCAATTGGATAGTGAACTGATCAATTCACCATTTGTAGCTTCTAGAAAATTCATGAAATTCCATCACTTTAACTCCTAGATGGATTGGAAAGCCTGACCATGGCCCTAGTTGTGGAGTACTGGGGGAATCACAGACATGCCAATAAGTTTTGACAATTGTTGTCCTCTCTGCTTATGGTAACCAGAGAGCCCCGAGTAAGTTCTACCAGTCAAAGGGAGTAATAACAAGTGAGAGACAATTGGGGGAGTGAATCAGCGCTAGCATGCTCACGTTGAAAGGGACAACTCCTTCATGTTGGCTTAGGAAGCGCAATGTGGAGTTACTAGTTGTCTGTGTGGACTAATCTAGAGATGAGGAGGCTTTTTCCTACCGCTAGGAGGACTTCATCCATCATATTCCATGGTGCAACATGAAGAGGCCATCGTCAATATCCGTATATGTGAAACCTAAAGAAGAAGCACGCTACAACAAGAGTTGTCATTGGACTTGCTCCAAGACTTGGTATAACTCTTCTTACACTCTTTCCTAGATACATTATTGTTGAGCTATATTCTAGTTAAGGTATCAAGCATTAAAATATTTATTTCTAATGCCTTATATGTCACCCTGATTTCCCAACAGTGGTATCAGAGCCACGTCAGATTATGGTGTACATGGATTTAGATTGATATGATCAGATTTATTTTTATTGCATACGATGTGAATATTAAACTAGTTAATGTGCATATCTCATTGAATATCACATACGATTCCACAAAATTATATATATATATATATATATATATATATATATCTATGTGTGTGTGTGTCTGTGTGTGTGTGTGCAATCTACATGCGTCGCCCTAAAAATTGGTTTTTATTGTGGATTTTTAGCTTCATTATGGCCAATAACCCCCTATATCTTTGTGCTTGATTGGATGGTTGTTTTTTCTATTTATATCTTGTTCGTATAATGAGCCTCTCTACTATTTCCATATGTAAAAGTATTAACTTTTCCTTCTTATGCTCTCCTCGAATGTAAATCAAGGTTTTTCCTATTATAATGTAATATGTTAAATAGGAGTAGGTTAGTTTATTTTCTTGTTATGGAAAAGGAGGCGCTCTGCTCCATAGAATTTGATTGGCTCAGAAGGAAAACTAACTAGTTGGAGGACCTAGGTGGCTAGACGACAGGAGGAGTCGGTCGATCGGCTGGTGGCCCAACCTATCAACTAGAGGTTTCCAAATGATGCTTGGACTGGAGACCAAATGACTGATTTGAGAGACCAATCGACCAACCAGGAGGTGAGCTGATCAGCTCAAGAGTTGAACCGATCAACTCAGACTAGTTCTAGCACATATTTCTACAATAATAGGTTGCATATATGATGTAAACCTTAGGTGGTAATAATTCCTTGTGTTTCCAAGGAATTATAATAGAATGGTCATAACCATCGCTTGTGTGTTTCAATTGCATGTTTTCATTATGGTTATAGCATGTATATGATATGTACTATAAGTACATGGTGATTGGATATTTTTATGGATTTATATAAAATCCCTCAATATAATAATAAATTGTTACAACCCCAATTTTTGGGTTCATATGGTTGGAAATGCAATTTTCCCAATAAATGTATGATTATGGGAATTGTATGAATTATATGTATTGAATGGATTTCCTTTGAAATATTCTCTTTGTGCATGTTATTTTGTGGGTCATAATATGTTAATGAGTCCAATATGATTAAAATAAAAAGAAGAAATCAAATAATGCATTATTAAGAAGGAAATTTTAGATAATGGTGAAAATATAAGAAATATGTGGAAATATGGATAATGGAATCATCATGGATGATATTTCGAGTCCACATGGTTTATAATGGTAAAAGGAGTCCAAATAAAAGATATAAAAGAAGAGGAAAGAGAAAATATGCATATAATATACCTTAAAAAGTAATAACTTGCATATGAAGAAAAGTCTCTCATACGTTTGAGTTCGAGTCCCAAACTTGGCACACAAGTAGTTTAGGTCATCATGGACTTCTTGTAAAATTTGGATGAAAAAAGATAATCGAGGAGAGAGTTGTGATTTTTGTAAAAAAATCCCAAAAGTGATGGGATATCATTAAATGTCCCATATGATTTTCCTTTTTTGAATTTACAAAGGATTTGAGTGTGTGATACAAGCCATGGATCTACCATCCAATGGTGTTTGTGGATCTATCTGGATTCAATTAGAATTGGAAAGATAGCCAAAAACTGATCTTGAAACTCAAATTTCGTGAGATTGAGGGCATGTGCAAGTAAGGAAATCGCATGAGCAAGTTCGAGAGAAGATTCCACACAAAACCAACCTAGGTTTTGCTAGGTTTTGTGGTTGTTCTAGAAAACACCCAATTCAACTTGGATAGGGATTTGACGATGAGGTTGGGAGCCAACCCTAGACACCCATGCCTATATATATGCCACCCTTAGACTTGAGTTGAGGCTTAAGAACCCTGATGACACCTCCTCGTCTATGATTGGGATCTATCCTATGGTTTTGCATGAGCTCCGGTGAGGAGCAGCTCATGGTGTCGCCGTAGAAGGACTTCGTGTCGAAGAAGATAATAGGGGGAAAAGACCCCACTACCCCCTACTATAGAGAAGGCATGGAGGGCAGGGTGGTACTTTACCCAGAGTAGAGCGCGCGAGGTTCGTGTGAGGAAGCAGACATGTGGAAAGTGGCGATTGGGCAAGCAACATCAGATCGACCTTGGGTCTTTTGCTGACATGTCGTCTTATCGTTGGTCTAAAAAGGTATTAACTTGTGTAAATCGTAACTAATGATAGGATAATCATATGATGAGAAACTATATATGAAAGTTGATCAGAAAATTGCAAGGATTCTGTTAAAAATATAATTGAAGCCTAATTCTACTTTAAATTCAAAAAGTGTATAAAGTTATCATCTTTAATGGTTTAATTAATGAAAAATCCTTAGATTTGATGATGGTTGGATCTAATGATGTTCTCTAAATGTTTTGAGAAAATATTAACATGTTGTAATACAAAGGATGATTTAGATATAAAAGAATGATCTTTGTACATAATTGGCTCAATTTAGGGTTCCATGTGCATGATTATGCATTAATGGGACTAGAAACCCTAATTTTTATAATTATGACTTTTAATGGTTTTAATTGTGCAATCCATGAATAAAATAGAGATATGATGATCCTAAGCCAATTTGAGTATAAAAGATCCTTAATGTTGATAATTTGAGTAATTAGGGTTTTTATGAGTACAAAAGTTGTTTTAGGGTTTGTTGACCTAAAAAGGATAAACTTTGAGAAATTGATCAAAGAAATCCTAATGAATACTAATGAAACTTAGAAACCTTAGAAATGTGTCCCAAGTCAATAAAGAGTTGTTTGAATGTCATGGTAATAACTAGGTGTTATACATGTTTTTAGGATCAATGTTTGCTTGATTGATTGATTGGCTGCTTGATTGGACATCTAGTTGGATTTGGATATATTTCTTATTTGAGACTCCAAATCAGGTATGTGGTTACGCTTATGGATAAATCGCTCTAGTTTCATGGAGATTCTTGAGGTTTTTATCGGTTTCTTAGAAATAATTGCTTGGTTGACTTTTATTTCATGCAAATGTAAAGTGACTATGGCTATCACCATAAGTATATATGCATGACTAGCTCAAATCCTAGTCACCCTCTGTAGCTTTGATGAGGATGAGAGAGATGACCTAGTACATGGTCTACCTGTGAGGTAGGATCATCAGGTTATCATGAGTCGATGTGTTGGTATACCCTTGGGTCAGACCATACGAATCCACGACCCTATGTATTGATCTATCTGTAAGGTAGGATCACGAGAGTTAGTTGAGATCTACCATATGAGAGGTAGTATCCATGTTTACTACAGGGACATCACAGAGGCTAGGGTATGTAAGGATTGAGTAGTTATGCTTAAAATGTAAAGTTTTTTTGTTAAATCATAATTGTTTGCAATATGTTGTTATAATTAAATGCAATATTTTGGTTCCCCCACATACTAGTATAATTCATTATACTGACGGGCTTTTGTTTGTTGGTGTTTTAGGTTTATCAGAAAATGGATATTCCTTTAAAGTTACATTGATGGAATCAAGCCTAATAAAGAATTGGAGGATTGTAGATAGATAGTTCTCATCTGTGTAAAGTCCCTTAAGTCCTATATTTTGCAAGGTATGAGAAAAGAATTTTTTTATCCTATTTCAAGCTTAGTTATGGTAGAATTTATTTATTATTTTTTATTATTTGCAAAACCATTGATCCTATTTTGGGATAACAGCTCTGACTTCTTGGTCTTCCTTAATTGGGGGTTATTGGGAAGCGGGGTCATTACATTTGGTATCAGAGCGATGGTTTTCCATTTAATCTCTAATGATTATTAAATTTTACAAACTCTTTAGAACCCAAGGGAGTTATTAGAGGATATTCTGATGATGGAGGTGTATAAAAAAGGATCGCAATCCAGAGGCTGGAAATATTTTCCTCTGCCCCGCTAGTCAGTTTATGAGGACTCCCAAATTTTTTGTGACAACCTGGCCAAAATCAAAGGATTTGACTCGAAATAAGATACCTCTAGGTCTTCTCATCTAATTTTGTCCCATCTCTACATCTTATTTCTGGAGAAATATTAAGTGCTTAGGGTATTCTCTCTCTCCACCACCCTCCTGTGTTTGGGATAAGTGTAATAAGGATTAAGGAATCCTCCACCAAATAATGAAAAGCATGTAAACAAGATTCCATGGACATAAGTTTAATAGTTTAAGTGTAAATTAAAGATTATTTGCACGCTTAGGTTGCATGGCATGTGTTGTCGTGCCCTCAGGAGATCTCTGAGGTTAGACTTTCTTATAGGAGGATGTGGAGAGTTAGCCTTGGACGAATAGGTCTCCAGGAAGAGGAAGAGACCTAACGTAGCCTCTGAGGATGACGCTAACCCTAAGTAGTAGTTAGAGAAAAAGAAGACATGATGAGTTGGATATCATAGTTGACCATACATGTATGTACGTGGGTTTGACATAAACGTTTTGAGTACCCATGAGGAATGTGAACCATGGGTGTTTGTTGACCCTAGTGCCTTTTGGTGACCCAATCTTGGGTGGGTCGTACCTGTTAGGTCGAGGGATAGCTCCCTCATTGAGAAAGCTAAAGGAGACCATATAGGATCCCTAATGAGCATACATGTGGAGATAAGAGGCATGCACCTACATAACAAGTGAGTAACAACAAGGCTGGCAGCAGGTTTTAGGCCTAAGCCAGAAGGGTAATGCCTGATAGTGTATGAGCTAGACATGTAGAGCTTTTGATAGTCTTATCCAGATATAAGTTGTAACATCAGTCTCACGAAAACAAGACAAACTAATGTGGAAGCGTTCACTAAGAAGCGGATTACCAAAAATCACTAAAAATTAAAACCTTTTTATCAAAAGATCCATCAAAGGAAAACTTTCTCACCTAGAACCAAAGTAACATAATTACATTCTTGTTCACAGGTACATATTCCGTATCATCTCCTTTTGAGAATTACAAGCATTAACTGTCATGTCAAGATAAACACAGGTAGTATAAAATATCGAGGCACTGGGCCAAAATCTTGAAAGCACTAACTACTACTCCGAGGACCTGAGAGTACAGAGATGACACATAGGACTCTATCTATATCTATACAAGGCATAACAGCCAGTTTCTCCACCTGAGACTTCACTGCTGACCCTACTGCTGTTGTTGCTGCCCTTCACCTACTGAAGGATTCCTGCCTCCTCGTCCGCAACCACCTAAAAATGTGATTCCCACGGGGGTGAGACAATTGTAAATTGCCCCAGCGAGAGATATAACTCTCTGCCAGAAGCATTATTATTGTATCTTAAGAAGATAAATATACACAAAGGAATCATATTTGATTGACAACAGCTAATTCAATGTCTAACCGATTAGAATATTATTCTTATCTAAAAACATTGCAGATGTAACTTGAAAGAACATGTCACTTATCCTTTAAGGAATATGAAGAACATGTATACCATTTATTCACTATAGAATCATCACCACAATATTAACTCTCTTTAGGCTTAGATCATATATCTAATGCCTAGTATTGTCATAGTGGAGTCATGGTCTGTAGCCATACTCTTCTCACAAAGTATTGGGATCTTAATCCCTCAACTCATCAAGTACAATTCCATTTCTTAACAAGTTCATCATTATGATTATAGAATCTGGGTATTTGAACCCTCATCTCATCATAGAACACTTGTTATCATTTATTAGATAACTTCATACCTTCATATCATCTGGCCCAGGGACATTATAATTCTTGCTACACAAAGCATTGCACATAGTTCACAAAGCTCATAAACAATCTAGATAATTAGCACATCATGTGACACACAGGACTTATTAATTGTAGGTTACCTCTCACTAAGTAATAAAGCATATGAAGGCTTATAAGGCCTATAGAACATTTTCAGTATACAGAACATCCTAGCTCATACCTAGCTATAATCATCATCTCAACATATATGCATGATTAGTGATCATGATACCATTACATATCAGTACTATGCAATACAAGGGTTATCTTATTACATTCATAACCCATTAGTCTGTATTTGAGCTTCACATAGGATTACTCTATGTTAGAACTTCACATAGCATCACTTTGTATTAGGGTTTCACATAGTAGTACCCTACATTAGGTTTTCACATAGCATTACCCTATATTAGGGTTTCACATAGCATTACCTTATATTAGGGTTCACATAGCAAGGAATCAATATGGATAACATAAGTATTCAATCATACTTATTTATTCTCATCATTCATCATTGAATGTATTATCAACACAAAGTATGAGTTTCTCTCTCATCTTTACCAGAATATGATTACATCATAGTTTATATGTTTGGAATAACCTTTTCATAAGGCATGTTAGCCTACATTCAACAGAGAGCATTACATCTCAATGTAACCATTGACATGGCACATCTCATGTGTCATTCATCCAATTATCCTGGACTTATAACACATCAAGGTATACCAGTATTGGGGTGTTGGATGTGATATCTATCATATCTTGATGTATCACTTCCCTCAACACCTTTATCTTACTTGAGTTCATACACTTAGTTTGTATTAGGGTATTCCCCATCCTAATACTTTATGCACCAGTTCATCACAATTATCATGTAAAGTATTGGTCATTAGTCACTCACTTAGATTATACAACTGTTGCCAATACTATGGACTCATCCTTAAGTTAGGAACTATTAATATAAGGATATCCATTATCAACCTTTCTAGGTGTTACATTTGTCATAACATTAATCACTATTCCACTATTAGGAATAGTATTCTCCACACTTATAATTTGATGATTCACATAGCATATTCCATATATTTATGGATTTCACATAGTATTACTCTTCAATAGAGTTTTACATAATTATCTTTCTATATCAAAGTTTCACCTAGTATTATGTGAAACTAGGATTTCACAACACATCACCCAGTGCTAGGTCTTCACATAGGATTAGTGGCACTACCCTATATTAGGGTTTCATACACCTTACCCCATTTTAGGGATTAAGGTTTTCTATTCACATCCAAGTAAGGTTTCTCTTACCTCATACCCAAATTAGGGTTAGTATGTACAATTCCCATTAAATTAGGGTTTCCTTCATTGTTACACTCAGTTAGGGTTACATCATCACCCTGGTTTTATGATAACACTCAGCTTTGCCCTAGATTAGGGTTTCACACATAGCTTTGCTCTAATTAGGGTTTCACACATAGCATTACTCTAATTAGGGTTTCACACATAGCATTGCTCTAATTAGGGTTTCACACATAGCATTGCTCTAATTAGGGTTTCACACATAGTATTGCTCTAATTAGGATTTCACACATAGCATTGCTCTAATTAGGGTTTCACACACAGCATTTATCTAATTAGGGTTTCACACATAGAATTTCTCTAATCAGGATTTCGCACATAGCATTGCTCTAATTAGGGTTTCTCAAATAGCATTTCTCTAATTAGGGTTAGGGCTCATTGATTAGGGTTTCATGATCTCATTATTATGGATTAACCCTTATCACATAGTTTACTCATAATGATAGAATTAGGGCTTAATTATATAAGCATTCATCTCTCTCATTCTCTCTCTCATCCTCTTTAGGATGTTAACTACTCCAAGATTAATTTAGGTCAACTCTTCACTTGAGTACACATAGCTAGGGTTAACCTCCACAATCATCATGGGTCTACATCTTTAATAATCACATAGTTGATTGACCTTTGATCATATTATATGTCCAAATGGTCTAATCAATTAAACCATCAATTATATAAATAATTCAAAAGGATTGACCAATTAAACTTTCAATTCCACAAAGTGATCAATTGGGTTAACCATTGAAATCTTCAATTGCATTGAGTATCTAAATAGGTTCACCATATTGGACCTTCAATTACATGAGATATTCAAATGGGTTAACCATGTTGATCTTCACATAGTTAATTACTTAGACCCTAAATGATCTTGGTTCTCATACATCAATTGGTTGAAAACCAATTGAACAAGTTATACTTTAAACCAATTGGACAAGTAGGTATTGAAACCATTTGCACTTTGGCTCTCCAAACGGTTTGAGATCATTTGGTCCCAAATGGTCTTGAGACCGTTTGGACCCAAACGGTCTTGAGACTGTTTGGTCCAAACCTTCTCAAAACCGCATGGACCAAAAAGGTACTTCAACACTCAATCGACTCAATGTTTCAATCCATGGACCAATTATAAATTGAACCACTAAAGCATTCATCAATTGGACCACTGAATTACCATTCAATTAGACCTTCAATTTAGGGTTTTGAACCCAATTGAACTAGGTTTTATAATCAAGAAACCATCACTTAGGGTTTGAAATCGAGGATCTATCAATGGTTGACATTGTGGAATCAAATCAATTGAAATCAATGAACTATCATCATCACATGATATGACCTGACCTCAAATAGTTTTGAATGACCACCAAACGGTCTTGAGACCGTTTGGGTGATCTCCAAATGGTCTTGAGACCGTTTGCCTATTCCATCATCAAAAACCTTGACATCTAATTAGGGTTTTGGACCATTGGATTGATTATCAAATCAGCACTTAGTTGCAATTTAATTTGGTACCTTTGGACCTTCAAACACATAGCCATACTTAACCCTAAACCTACAAACGGTCTTGGGTGACCCCCAAACGGTCTTGAGACCATTTGGGTGATCCCAACATGGTTTTGAAACCGTTTCGGTCAATCAACCCAAAACAACATCTCAATCTATTTCAAAATCAGCACTTAGCCGATTAGGGTTTGCAATTAAGGAATCATTCACCATTGAAACCTTAAAGATCAAACCAATTGAAATCATTGGATCAAAATCCAAGCAACACAGCATATATCTTCAAATGGTCAACCATCTCAAATGGTCAACCATTCCAAACGGTTTGGAAACCAAACCACCAAACAGTTTGCTGGTGAAACTATTTGGACTCAACATTGAAACTGTTTGCCCTAGATATTTAGGGAGGTGTGTGCTTATGATGATGTCATCATCATAAAGCTCCAAACTCACGAAATCTACTATGATTTCCATGGAGATTACATCAATCAATCAAACTTAATTTCGGAAATGTAGAAATGATCACCAATTGATAAGGAATTGATTGCAATAATAAAATTAAGGGTTCAAGTTATAAAACCCACCTCCAATTGAGCTCCAAGATCACGGAAACAATGGTGGATGCAACTCCTTTCACTATTACAAGGGTCGTCCTCAAGCTTTGAGTGAAAATAATTGGTTAGAATTGAAGAGGGGATCGAGATATGAAGAATTCATGCATTGGTTTTCGATTTTCACCATGGATTCAAGGTGAAAGGAAGTCAAGAACCTTAACAACAGGTTGGGGGTCGTCCTCCTGATCCTCCACAGCTCCTTGGTCGTTTTCCAAGCAAGGGGAAAGAAAGGAATTCGAAAACGCCTTTGTTTTGGCTTGGAAAAGGTACTTTTATAAGAAAATTGATGAGAGAGAAAATCTCTTATAAAAGTCTATTAATTCCAAAATTGTTGCCACCACTTCCCCCTTGGTTTCTTGCATGCAAGGGCATATCTATCCCCACTGAACTCGCTTCCATTATCCATGAATTAAGGGAAAAGAAATTAAGCACCTTAACCCTTATAATAAGAATATCCATATTTGAGTGGAAATTCTTTTTCTTATAATAATGGTGAGTGGAATTTCACCTCCTTAGGATATGCTTGTGCCTTTGCAAGGCTTTAAGCTCATCCACACACATCTGAATCCAACCATTTTAATTTTGGTTGAAAGCCCTTTAATTAATACATTCATTTTTGCCCTAAATTGAATTAGGGTTTCACTTATGATTAAATCTTGATTATTTTAATATCAAGATTCTCTCTCCTCCAACTTAATTCAACTGAGGCGCCCCTCTCATTTTATTTGCTCTGAAAGATGACAAGAAACATTAGGGACCTTGTTGAAGTGGTAATTTGCATATTGAACCCTAGGTTTTGGGTAAATTGCACATTACACCAAAACTAGGTTTTAATGTACAAGGATTGCTTTACAAGCTTAATCTTGGTGCCTAAGCTTGTGAAAACCATACCACTACATCATATTTATTCTTATGATGTCTCAACATCATAGGAAAATCTTATCGTGCAACATTTGCAATTTAACCCCTCAACTTGGGTAATTTGTATTTTAGTCCAAAATAAGCAAACATTGCTTCAACATTGTTCAAACAGGACCAAAATTGAAACATAAGTTTCTCATGAGTCCTAATTGCTTTTCCCAATATTATATTAAGTATCTACTCAACCTTACTAGGAAAAACATCTAGGGTTAACACATAACCCAAGTCAGGGATGTTATAAATTATAAACCCCTAACAAGGATTTCGTCCCCGAAATCCCAGGAAAAGGAGGGGAAAATTATTCATTAATCATGCCCTCAAGTCTCCACATAATATCTTAATATCATGAAGATATCATAGATTTTGTAATCCACACAAAGTTCCTTTCATTAATTCAACCTTATCAATGTTTATGTTTATGCAAAGCATAAACCCCTAACATATGATGTCCATATTATTGAAAGGAAGAAGCATAAAAGAGCATACTTCTATCATCACCCAAGAATATTTATCAAAAGGAAAAACATATATATCTAACTGAGATAATTAACTCAGCAATCCTTTATTCATGAAGTTCACTTAGAAAGCTCTATGTAATTGGGAATGTTCACTTAGATTTTCCTTTTTGTTGGGAATGTTCACATAGCTTTTCCTTTTAGTTGAGAATGTTCACATAGCTCTTCTTTTTAGTTGGGAATGTTCACATAGCTTTTCCTTTTAGTTGAGAATGTTCACATAGCTATTCTTTTTAGTTGGGAATGGTCACATAGCTTTTCCTTTTAGTTGAGAATGTTCACATAGCTCTTCTTTTTAGTTGGGAATGTTCACATAGCTTTTCCTTTTAGTTGAGAATGTTCACATAGCTCTTCTTTTTAGTTGGGAATGTTCACATAGCTTTTCCTTTTAGTTGGGAATGTTCACATAGCTCTTCCTTTTAGTTGGGAATGTTCACATAGCTTTTCCTTTTAGTTGGGAATGTTCACATAGCTCTTCCTTTAAGTTGGTAATGTTCACATAGCTTTTCCTTTTAGTTGGGAATGTTCACATAGCTCTTCCTTTTAGTTTCATTATACTCTCTAGATTGTTTCAGAATGACTACTTGATCAGAGTAATCAAAAAGATAACAATCTAAGAGTCTCATACTTGCCTTATCTTCAATAATCATATACCTGGACAGGGTATATAAGTATTGAGATTAGGTAGTATGCACTTTATTTGCTATCATATTCCTCACTTTTCATATCATTATACACACATAATTCTCCATTCTTTAATTTTCATCAGGCATCACTTCTATATCTCATCTTTCAACACACAGATAAGGGAGATTATAAAACATTTTAAGGTAAGATATAAGTTCTCATCTCCCTTGTGTCCTTATAGGACTAGTCAAAGGAATTCAAAAACAACTACTTTCATATCTTTAACACATAGAATCATAATATGAAGTATTGGATTGAATATATTTCATTTAAGTATTACCCCTCAAGGTCACCTATCACATTAGGTTGTTTTCAACACATAGTGTCCAATTATCTCATGTTGCTGCTTTTGCCTTCTCTTAGTGGCTACTGCCCTGGTGCACTAGGCATCTATTGCACTGGTGACACCAAAAACTTTGGCTTTTCAGAGTATTTAGCCAAATGTCTCTAAAATTATAGATACCTTACCTTAATTCTCAGCTTATTGCCCCTCCTTGGGCACTACCATCACATATGTACTATTTGTCCAAACTTATGGAAGAATCTATTTTCTCACCATATATTAATCTTTCCCACATTTCCACTGTTCCAACATGACCATGTCACTCAGGAATCCTTTCAAAGTCTAAAGTTTATGCATTAAAGATTGGTAACTTAGGTTGTAATACTAGTATCCAGTCTTCAATATGCATTATTGTTGTCCTATCCTACCCTTCAATAGCATAACATAGGATTCTCTATCCTGATTAGGTCAAGGTGGGAATTCTTAGGCACTTGTTCTCCTCTTGCCTGATCCCATGCACCCTCTCCTGGTGCAACAGCATTGCCCTTAGCAATGTGTTCCTCATGTTCTCTAGTCATTTTCAAGTTCTTATTCTCCTATGTGAGCAGAAGATACTATCAGATAAACTGGAAGACACTTAGAACAGACTCTACAACCTTAGTCCTATGTCTCTGTAGACTCAGCGAACCTAGATCTATGATACCACTTAATTGTAACGTCTGTCTCACGAAAACAAGATTAACTAATGCGGAAGTGTTCACTAAGCAGCGGATTACCAAAAATCACTAAAAATTAAAACCTTTTTATCAAAAGATCCATCAAAGGAAAACTTTCTCACCTAGAACCAAAGTAACATAATTACATTCTTGTTCACAGGTACATATTCTATATCATCTCCTTTTGAGAATTACAAGCATTAACTGTCATGTCAAGCTAAACACAGCTAGTATAAAATCTCGAGGCTCTGAGCCAAAATCTCAAAAGCACTAACTACTACTCTGAGGACCTGAGATTATAGAGAGGACACATAGGACTCTATCTATATCTATACAAGGCATAATATCCAGTGTCTCCACCTGAGACTTCACTGCTGACCCTGATGTTGTTGTTGCTGCCCTTCACCTACTGAAGGATTCCTGCCTCCTCATCCGCATTCACCTAAAAATGTGATTCCCACGGGGGTGAGACAATTGTAAATTGCCCCAGCGAGAGATATAACTCTCTTCCAGAAACATTATTATTGCAGCTTAAGAACATAAATATACACAAAGGAATCATATTTGATTGACAGAAGCTAATTCAATGTCTAACCGATTAGAATATTATTCTTATCTAAAAACATTGCAGATGTAACTTGAAAGAACAACATGTCACATATACTTTAAGGAATATGAAGAACATGTATAACATTTATTCACTATAGAATCATGACCACAACATTAACTCTCTTCAGGCTTAGATCATATATCTAATGCCTCGTATTGTCATAGTGGAGTCATTGTCTGTAGACATACTCTTCTCACAAAGTATTGGGATCTTAATCCCTCAACTCATCAAGTACAATTCCATTTCTTAACAAGTTCATCATTATGATTATAGAATCTGGGTATTTGAAACCTCATCTCATCATAGAACACTTGTTATCATTTATTAGATAACTTCATACCTTCATATCATCTGGCCCAGGGACATTATAATTCTTGCTACACAAAGCATTGCACATAGTTCACAAAGCTCATAAACAATCTAGATAATTAGCACATCATGTGACACACAAGACTTATTAATTGTAAGTTACCTCTCACTAAGTAACAAAGCATATGAAGGCTTATAAGGCCTATAGAACATTTTCAGTATACAGAAAATCATAGCTCATACCTGGCTATGCTCATCATCTCAACATATCTACATGATTAGTGATCATGATACCATTACATATCAGTACTATGCAATACAAGGGTTATCTTATTACATTCATAACCCATTAGTCTGTATTTGAGCTTCACATAGGATTACTCTATGTTAGAACTTCACATAGAATCACTTTGTATTAGGGTTTCATATAGCAGTAACCTGCATTAGGTTTTCCCATAGCATTACCCTATATTAGGGTTTCACATAGCATTACCCTATATTAGGGTTCACATAGCAAGGAATCAATATGGATAACATAAGTATTCAATCATACTTATTTATTCTCATCATTCATCATTGAATGTATTATCAACACAAAGTATGAGTTTCTCTCTCATCTTTACCACAATATGATTACATCATAGTTTATAGGTTTTCAATAACCTTTTCATAAGGCATGTTAGCCTACATTCAACATAATGCATTACATCTCAATGTAACCATTGACATGACACATCTCATGTGTCATTCATCCAATTATACAGGACTTATAACACATCAAGGTATACCAGTATTGGGGTGTTGGATGTGATATCTATCATATCTTGATGTATCACTTCCCTCAACACCTTTATCTTACTTGAGTTCATACACTTAGTTTGTATTATGGTATTCCCCATCCTAATACTTTATGCACCAGTTCATCACAATTATCATGTAAAGTATTGGTCATTAGTCACTCACTTAGATTATACAACCATTGCCAATACTATGGACTCATCCTTAAGTTAGGAACTATTAATATAAGGATATCCATTATCAACCTTTCTAGGTGTTACATTTGTCATAACATTAATCACTATTCCACTATTAGGAACAGTATTCTCCACACTTATAATTTGAGGATTCACATAGCATATTCCATATATTTATGGATTTCACATAGTATTACTCTTCAATAGAGTTTTACATAATCATACTTCTATGTCAAAGTTTCACCTAGTATTATGTGAAATTAGGATTTCACAACACATCACCCAGTTCTAGGTCTTCACATAGGATTAGTGGCATTACCCTATATTAGGGTTTCATACACCTTACCCCATTTTAGGGATTACGGTTTTCTATTCACATCCAAGTAAGGTTTCTCTTACCTCATACCCAAATTAGGGTTAGGATGTACAGTTCCCATTAAATGATGGTTTCCTTCATTGTTACACTCAGTTAGGGTTACATCATCAACCTAGTTTTATGATAACACTCAACTTTGCCCTAGATTAGGGTTACATACATAGCTTTGCTCTAATTAAGGTTTGACTCATAGAATTGCTCTAATTAGGGTTTCACACATATCATTGCTCTAATTAGGGTTTCACACATAGAATTGCTCTAATTAGGGTTTCACACATAGCATTGCTCTAATTAGGGTTTCACACATAGCATTGCTCTAATTAGGGTTTCACACATAGCATTTCTCTAATTAGGATTTCACACATAGAATTGCTCAAATTAGGGTTTCACACATAGCATTGATCTAATTAGGGTTTCACACATAGCATTGCTCTAATTAGGATTTCACTCATAACATTGCTCTAATTAGGGTTTCACACATAGCATTGCTCTAATTAGGGTTAGGGCTCATTGATATGGGTTTCATGATCTCATTATTATGGATTAACCCTTATCACATAGTTTACTCATAATGAGAGAATTAGGGCTTAATTATATAAGCATTCATCTCTCTCATTCTCTCTCTCATTCTCTCTCTCATCCTCTTTAGGATGTTAACTACTCCAAGATTAATCTAGGTCAACTCTTCACTTTAGTACACATAGCTAGGGTTAACCTTCACAATCATCATGGGTCTACATCTTTAATAATCACATAGATGATTGACCTTTGATCATATTAGATGTCCAAATGGTCTAATGAATTAAACGATCAATTATATAAAGAATTCAAAAGGATTGACCAATTAAACTTTCAATTCCACAAAGTGATCAATTGGGTTAACCATTGAAATCTTCAATTGCATTAAGTATCTAAATAGGTTCACCATATTGGACCTTCAATTACATGAGATATTCAAATGGGTTAACCATGTTGATCTTCACATAGTTAATTACTTAGACCCTCAATGATATTGGTTCTCATACATCAATTGGTTGAAAACCAATTGAACAAGTTATACTTTAAACCAATTGGACAAGTAGGTATTGAAACTGTTTGCACTTTGGGTCTCCAAATGGTTTGAGATCGTTTGGTCCCAAATGGTCTTGAGACTATTTGGATGCAAACGGTCTTGAGACCGTTTGGACCCAAATGGTCTTGACACCGTTTGGGTCCAAACCTTCTCAAAACCGCATGGACCAAAAAGGTACTTCAACACTCAATCAACTCAATGTTTCAATCCATGGACCAATTATAAATTGAACCACTAAAGCATTCATCAATTGGACCACTGAATTACCATTCAATTAGACCTTCAATTTAGGGTTTTGAACCCAATTGAACTAGGTTTTATAATCAAGAAACCATCACTTAGGGTTTGAAATCGAGGATCCATCAATGGTTGACATTGTGGAATCAAATCAATTGAAATCAATGAACTATCATCATAACATGATATGACCTGACCTCAAATGGTTTTGAATGACCACCAAACGGTCTTGAGACCATTAGGTTGATCTCCAAACGGTCTTGAGACCGTTTTCCCATTCCATCATCAAAAACCTTGACATCCAATTAGGGTTTTGGACCATTGGATTGATTATCAAATCAGCACTTAGTTGCAATTTAATTTGGTACCTTTGGACCTTCAAACACTTATCCATACTTAACCCTAAACCTCCAACCGGCCTTGCGTGACCCCAAAATGGCCTTGAGACCGTTTGGGTGATCCAAAAATGGTTTTGAAACCATTTGGGTCAATCAAACCAAAACAACATCTCAATCAATTTTAAAATCAGCACTTCGCCGATTAGGGTTTGCAATTAAGGAATCATTCACCGTTGAAACCTTCAAGATCAAACCAATTGAAATCATTGGATAAAAATCCAAGAACCACAGAATATATCTTCAAATGGTAAACCATCTCAAACAGTCAACCATTCCAAACGGTTTGGAAACCAAACCACCAAATAGTTTGCAAACCGTTTGGTCGGTGAAACCGTTTGGTCACCAAACGGTTTGGTGAAACCGTTTGGACTCAACATTGAAACCGCTTGCCCTAGATATTTATGGAGGTGTGTGCTTATGATGATGTCATCATCATCAAGCTCCAAACTCACCAAATCTACTGTGATTTCCATGTAGATTGCATCAATCAATCAAACTTAATTTCGAAAATGTAGAAATGATCACCAATTGATAAGGAATTGATTGCAATAATAAAATTAAGGGTTCAAGTTATAAAACCCGCCTCCAATTGAGATCCAAAGCTCCAAGATCACGGAAACAATGGTGGATGCAACTCTTTTCACTATTCCAAGGGTCGTCCTCAAGCTTTGAGTGAAAAGAATTTGTTAGAATTGAAGAGGGGATCGAGATATGAAGAATTCATGCATTGGTTTTCGATTTTCACCATGGATTCAAGGTGAAAGGAGGTCAAGAACCTTACCAACAGGTTGGGAGTCGTCCTCCTGATCCTCCACAGCTCCTTGGTCGTTTTCCAAGCAAGGTGAAAGAAAGGAATTCGAAAAATCCTTTGTTTTGGCTTGGAAAATGTACTTTTATAAGAAAATTGATGAGAGAGAAAATCTCTTATAAAAGTCTATTAATTCTAAAATTGTTGCCACCACTTCCCCCTTGGTTTCTTTCATGCAAGGGAATCTCTATCCCCACCTAACTCCCTTCCATTATCCATGAATTAAGGGAAAAGAAATTAAGCACCTTAACCCTTATAATAAGAATATCCATATTTGAGTGGAAATTCTTTTTCTTATAATAATGGTGAGTGGAATTTCACCTCCTTAGGATATGCTCGTGCCTTTGCAGGGATTTAAGCTCATCCACACACATATGAATCGAACCATTTTAATTATGGTTGAAATCCCTTTAATCAATACATTCATTTTTTCCCTAAATTGAATTAGGGTTTCACTTAGGATTAAATCTTGATTATTTTAATATCAAGATTCTCTCTCCTCCAACTTAATTCAAATGAGGCGCCCCTCTCATTTTATTTGCTCTGAAATATGCCAAGAAACATTAGGGACCTTGTTGAAGTGGTAATTTGCATATTGAACCCTAGGTTTTGGGTAAATTGCACATTACACCAAAACTAGGTTTTAATATACAAGGATTGCTTTACAAGCTTAATCTTGGAGCCCAAGCTTTTGAAAACCATATCAGAGGAACATGTTATCATGCAACATTTGCAATTTAACCCCTCAACTTGGGTAATTTTCACTTTAGTCCAAAATAAGCAAACATTGCTTCAACATTGTTCAAACAGGACCAAAATTGAAACATAAGTTTCTCATGAGCCCTAATTACTTTTCCAAAGATTAGATTAAGCATCTACTCAACCTTATTAGGCAAAACATCTAGGGTTTACACATAACCCAGGTCAGGGATGTTATAAATTATAAACCCCTAACAAGGATTTCGTCCCCGAAATCCCAGGAAAAGGAGGGGAAAATTATTCATTAATCATGCCCTCAAGTCTCCACATAATATCTTAATATCATGGGGATATCATAGATTCTGTAATCCACACAAATTTCCTTTCATTAATTCAACCTTATCAATGTTTATGTTTATGCAAAGCATAAACCCCTAACATATGATGTCCATATTATTGAAAGGAAGAAGCATAAAAGAGCATACTTCTATCATCACCCAAGAATATTTATCAAATAGAAAAACATATATATCTAACTGAGATAATTCACTCAGCAATCCTTTATTCATAAAGTTCACTTAGTAAGCTCTATGTAATTGGGAATGTTCACTTAGCTTTTCCTTTTTGTTGGGAATGTTCACATAGCGTTTCCTTTTAGTTGAGAATGTTCACATAGCTCTTATTTTTAGTTGGGAATGTTCACATAGCTTTTCCTTTTAGTTGAGAACGTTCACATAGCTCTTCTTTTTAGTTGGGAATGGTCACATAGATTTTCCTTTTAGTTGAGAATGTTCACATAGTTCTTCTTTTTAGTTGGGAATGTTCACATAGCTTTTCCTTTTAGTTGGGAATGTTCACATAGATCTTCCTTTTAGTGGGAATGTTCACATAGCTCTTCCTTTTAGTTGAGAATGTTCACATAGTTGTTCCTTTTAGTTGGGAATGTTCACATAGCTCTTCCTTTTAGTTGGGAATGTTCACATAGCTCTTCCTTTTAGTTGGGAATGTTCACATAACTCTTCCTTTTAGTTGGGAATGTTCACATAGCTTTTCCTTTTAGTTGGGAATGTTCACATAGCTCTTCCTCTTAGTTTCATTATACTCTCTAGATTGTTTCAGAATGACTACTTGATCAGATTAATCAAAAAGATAACAATCTAAGAGTCTCATACTTACCTTATCTTCAATAATCATATACCTGGCCAGGGTATATAAGTATTGAGATTAGGTAGTATGCACTTTATTTTCTATCATATTCCTCACTTTTCATATCATTATACACATAGAATTCTCCATTCTTGAATTTTCTTCAGGCATCACTTCTATATCTCATCTTTCAACACACAGATAAGGGAGATTAAAAAACATTTTAAGGAATACTGAGTAAGATATTAGTTCTCATCTCCCTTGTGTCCTTATAGGACTAGTCAAAGGAATTCAAAAACAACTACTTTCATATCTTTAACACATAGAATCATAATATGAAGTATCAGATTGAATATATTTCATTTAAGTATTACCCCTCAAGGTCATCTATCACATTAGGTTGTTTTCAACACATTGTGTCTAGTTATCTCATGTTGTTGCTTTTGCCTTCTCTTAGTGGCTACTGCCCTAGTGCACTAGGCATCTATTGCACTGGTGACACCAAAAACTTTGGTTTTTCAAAATATTTTGGCAAATGTCTCTAAAATTATAGATACCTTACCTTAATTCTCAACTTATTGCCCCTCCTTGGGCACTACCATCACATATGTACTATTTGTCCAAACTTATGGCGGAATCTATTTTCTCACCATATATTAATCTTTCCCACATTTCCACTGTTCCAACATGACCATGTCACTCAGGAATCCTTTCAAAGTCCAAAGTTTATGCATTAAAGACTGGTAACTTGGGTTGTAATACTAGTATCCAGTCTTCTATATGCATTACTGTTGTCCTATCCTGCCCTTCAATAGCATAACATAGGATTCTCTATCTTGATTAGTTCAAGGTGGGAATTCTTAGGCACTTTTTCTCCTCTTACCTGTTCCCATGCACCCTCTCCTGGTGAAACAACATTGCCCTTAGCAATGTGTTCCTCATGTTCTCTAGTCATTTTCAAGTTCTTCTTCTCCTATGTGAGTAGAAGATACTATCAGATAAACTGGAAGACATTTAGAACAGACTCTACAACCTTAGTCCTATGTCTCTGTAGACTCAGCGAACCTAGAGCTATGATACCACTTAATTGTAACATCTGTCTCACGAAAACAAGATTAACTAATGCGGAAGCGTTCACTAAGCAGCGGATTACCAAAAATCACTAAAAATTAAAACCTTTTTATCAAAAGATCCATCAAAGGAAAACTTTCTCACCTAGAACCAAAGTAACATAATTACATTCTTGTTCACAGGTACATATTCTGTATCATCTCCTTTTGAGAATTACAAGCATTAACTGTCATGTCAAGCTAAACACAGGTAGTATAAAATCTCGAGGCACTGAGCCAAAATCTCAAAAGCACTAACTACTACTCCGAGGACCTGAGCGTATAGAGATGACACATAGGTCTCTATCTATATCTATACAAGGCATAACAGCCAGTGTCTCCACCTGAGACTTCATTGCTGACCCTGTTGATTTCGTTGCTGCCCTTCACCTACTGAAGGACTCCTGCCTCCTCATCTGCATCCACCTAAAAATGTGATTCCCACGGGGGTGAGACAATTGTAAATTTCCCCAATGAGAGATATAACTCTCCCCCAGAAACATTATTATTGCAGCTTAAGAAGATAAATATACACAAAGGAATCATATTTGATTGACAGCAGCTAATTCAATGTCTAACCGATTAGAATATTATTCTTATCTAAAAACATTGCAGATGTAACTTCAAATAACAACATGTCACTTATCCTTTAAGGAATATGAAGAACATGTAAAAGATTTATTCACTATAGAATCATGACCACAACATTAACTCTCTTCAAGCTTAGATCATATATCTAATGCCTAGTATTGTCATAGTGGAGTCATGGTCTGTAGCCATACTCTTCTCACAAAGTATTGGGATCTTAATCCCTCAACTCATCAAGTACAATTCCATTTCTTAACAAGTTCATCATTATGATTATAGAATCTGGTTATTTGAACCCTCATCTCATCATAGAACACTTGTTATCATTTATTAGATAACTTCATACCTTCATATCATCTGGCCCAGGGACATTATAATTATTGCTACACAAAGCATTGCACATAGTTCACAAAGCTCATAAACAATCAAGATAATTAGCACATCATGTGACACACAAGACTTATTAATTGTAGGTTACCTCTCACTTAGTAACAAAGCATGTGAAGGCTTATAAGGCCTATAGAACATTTTCAGTATACAGAACATCATATCTCATACCTGGCTATGCTCATCATCTCAACATATCTGCATGATTAGTGATCATGATACCATTACATATCAGTACTATACAATACAATGGTTATCTTATTACATTCATAACCCATTAGTCTGTATTTGAGCTTCACATAGGATTACTCTATGTTAGAACTTCACATAGCATCACTTTGTATTAGGCTTACACATATAAGTACCCTGCATTAGGTTTTCACATAGCATTACCCTATATTAGGGTTTCACATACCATTACCCTATATTAGGGTTCACATAGCAAGGAATCAATATGGATAACATAAGTATTCAATCATACTTATTTATTCTCATCATTCATCATTGAATGTATTATCAACACAAAGTATGAGTTTCTCTCTCATTTTTACCAGAATATGATTACATCATAGTTTATATGTTTGGAATAACCTTTTCATAAGGCATGTTAGCCTACATTCAACATAGTGCATTACATCTCATTGTAACCATTGACATGACACATCTCATGTGTCATTCATCCAATTATCCTGGACTTATAACACATCAAGGTATACCAGTATTGGGGTGTTGGATGTGATATCTATCATATCTTGATGTATCACTTCCCTCAACACCTTTATCTTACTTGAGTTCATACATTTAGTTTGTATTAGGGTATTCCCCATCCTAATACTTTATGCACCAGTTCATCACAATTATCATGTAAAGTATTGGTCATTAGTCACTCACTTAGATTATACAACCATTGCAAATACTATGGAATCATCCTTAAGTTAGGAACTATTAATATAAGGATATACATTATCAACCTTTTTAGGTGTTACATTTGTCATAACATTAATCACTATTCCACTATTAGGAATAGTATTCTCCACACTTATAATTTGAGGATTCACATAGCATATTCCATATATTTATGGATTTCACATAGTATTACTCTTCAATAGAGTTTTACATAATCATCCTTCTATATCAAAGTTTCACCTAGTATTATGTGAAATTAGGATTTCACAACACATAACCCAGTGCTAGGTCTTCAAATAGGATTAGTGGCACTACCCTATATTAGGGTTTCATATACCTTACCCCATTTTAGGGATTAAGGCTTTCTATTCACATCCATGTAAGGTTTCTCTTACCTCATACCCAAATTAGGGTTAGGATGTACAATTCCCACTAAATTAGGGTTCCCTTCATTGTTACACTCAGTTAGGGTTACATCATCACCCTGGTTTTATGATAAGATTCGGCTTTGCCCTAGATTAGGGTTTCACACATAGCTTTCCTCTAATTAGGGTTTCACACGTAGCATTTCTCTAATTAGGGTTTCACACATAGCATTGCTCTAATTCGGGTTTCCCACATAGCATTGCTCTAATTAGGGTTTCACACATAGCATTGCTCTAATTAAGGTTTCACACATAGCATTGCTCTAATTAGAGTTTCACACATAGCATTGCTCTAATTTGGATTTCACACATAGCATTGCTCTAATTGGGGTTTCACACATAGCATTGCTCTAATTAGGGTTAGGGCTCATTGATTTGGGTTTCATGATCTCATTATTATGGATTAACCCTTATCACATAATTTACTTATAATGAGAGAATTAGGGCATAATTATATAAGAATTCATCTCTCTCATTCTATCTCTCATCCTCTTTAGGATGTTAACTACTCCAAGATTAATCTTGGCCAACTCTTCACTTGAGTAAACATAGCTAGGGTTAACCTTCACAATCATCATGGGTCTACATCTTTAATAATCACATAGCTGATTGACCTTTGATCATATTAGATGTCTAAATGGTCTAATAAATTAAACCATCAATTATATAAAGAATTCAAAAGGATTGACCAATTAAACTTTCAATTCCACAAAGTGATCAATTGGGTTAACCATTGAAATCTTCAATTGCATTAAGTATCTAAATAGGTTCCCCATATTGGACCTTCAATTACATGAGATATTCAAATGGGTTATCCATGTTGATCTTCACATAGTTAATTACTTAGACCCTCAATGATCTTGGTTCTCATACATCAATTGGTTGAAAACCAATTGAACAAGTTATACTTGAAACCAATTGGACAAGTAGGTATTGAAACTGTTTGCACTTTGGGTCTCCAAACGGTTTGAGATCATTTGGTCCCAAACGGCTCAAATCAGCACTTAGTTGCAATTTAATTTGGTACCTTTGAACCTTCAAACACTTAGCCATATTAAACCATAAACCTCCAAACAGTCTTGGGTGACCCCCAAACGGTCTTGAGACCGTTTGGGTGATCCCCAAATGGTTTTGAAACCGTTTGGGTCAATCAACCCAAAACAACATCTCAATCTATTTCAAAATCAGCACTTAGCCGATTAGGGTTTGCAATTAAGGAATCATTCACCATTGAAACCTTCACGATCAAAACAATTGAAATCATTGGATCGAAATCCAATCACCACAGCATGTATCTTCAAACGATCAACCATCTCAAATGGTCAACCATTCCAAACGGTTTGGAAACCAAACCACCAAACGGTTGGACTCAACATTGAAACCGTTTGCCCTAGATATTTAGGGAGGTGTGTGCTTATGATGATGTCATCATCATCAAGCTCCAAAATCACTAAATCTACTATGATTTCCATGGATATTGCATCAATCAATCAAACCTAATTTCAGAAATGTAGAAATGATCACCAATTGATAAGGAATTGATTGCAATAATAAAATTAAGGGTTCAAGTTATAAAACCCACCTCCAATTGAGCTCCAAATCTCCAAGCTCATGGCAACAATGGTGGACGCTACTCCTTTCACTATTACAAGGGTCGTCCTCAAGCTTTGAGTGAAAAGAATTGGTTAGAATTGAAGAGGGGATCGATATATGAAGAGTTCATGCATTGGTTTTCGATTTTCACCATGGATTCAAGGTGAAAGGATGTCAAGAACCTTACCAACAGGTTGGGGGTCGTCCTCCTGATCCTCCACAGCTCCTTGGTCGTTTTCCAAGCAAGGGGAAAGAAAGGAATTTGAAAAAGCCTTTGTTTTGGCTTGGAAAAGGTACTTTTATAAGAAAATTGATGAGAGAGAAAATATCTTATAAAAGTCTATTAATTTCAAAATTGTTACCACCACTTCCCCCTTGGTTTCTTGCATGAAAGGGAATCTCTATCGCCACCGAACTCCCTTCCATTATCCATGAATTAAGGGAAAAGAAATTAAGCACCTTAACCCTTATAATAAGAACATCCATATTTGAGTGGAAATTCTTTTTCTTATAATAATGGTGAGTGGAATTTCACCTCCTTAAGATATGCTCGTGCCTTTGCAAGGCTTTAAGTTCATCCACACACATCTGAATCCAACCATTTTAATTTTGGTTGAAATCCCTTTAATTAATACATTCATTTTTGCCCTAAATTGAATTAGGATTTCACTTAGGATTAAATCTTGATTATTTTAATATCAAGATTCTCTCTCCTCCAACTTAATTCAAATGAGGCACCCCTCTCATTTTATTTGCTCTGCAAGATGCCAAGAAACATTAGGGACCTTTTTGAAGTGGTAATTTTCATATTGAACCCTAGGTTTTGGGTAAATTGCACATTACACCAAAACTAGGTTTTAATGTACAAGGATTGCTTTACAAGCTTAATCTTGGTGCCCAAGCTTGTGAAAACCATACCACTACATCATATTTATTCTTATGATGTCTCAACATCAGAGGAAAATATTATCATGCAACATTTGCAATTTAACCCCTCAACTTGGGTAATTTGCACTTTAGTCCAAAATAAGCAAACATTGCTTCAACATTGTTCAAACAGGACCAAAATTGAAACATAAGTTTCTCATGAGCCCTAATTACTTTTCCCAAGATTAGATTAAGTATATACTCAACCTTATTAGGCAAAACATCTAGGGTTAACACATAACCCAGGTCAGGGATGTTACATAAGTTTTGATAGTATGTTTCACCCAAGTAGGGATAGATGTGTATCCTTAAGATCTTGATCCATCTTCTAAGAGAGAACCTCTAGTGGTAAGATCTATTGTATGGTTAGCTCTAGAGAGAGAGAAAGACCCGATGAAGAAGGTTGGAGACCTTGACTCTGAGACATGAGGAATCATGAGAAGTTGAGTATGATATAGCCTAGGATGGATGACCCTAAGAAGATGTATTTGGTTGCCTCATGCACAATCCTTGGAGGCTTATCATAGCTTAGTTGCCTTTAGAGGAACCAAACCCTAGACAGAGAAAGAGGCTTCTTGAACCGATGTTATAAGTGCCTACCTTTTTAGGTGTAGGAAGGAGAGTTCCATAGACCCTGAAGGAGTATGAGAACAAGTTCTGAGGCCTCACACCCGGTTGGTTGTCCTTATGTAGGACTCTAAAGGTTCTTCACGTGGAGGAGTGTTAGGATGTATATTCCCTATCTGGTATGGGCTCGTTTCATGGTGGATCAGATAAACATGTGGTTAGTCACCTGATGCGTAAGAGATGAACTTGGGGTTCTTGGACCTAAGAGGGGAAGTAGTGATAACTGGTGCACATGTTGCTCATGAAGATGTTTGACTTCCTAAGGATTCGAGTATGGCACTCCCCCTCATGTTTAGAGGAAAAGGAAACCCCCGTAGACTAATGTATATGTTTGATGTGAACCCCTCACACATGAGAGTGACTTACGTATGAGATTGGTCCAACCTTAAGGAATGATGAATATGGATGACATACCAAGGAACTTAGCATGGTTTAGTAGGTTGTCTTCTTGCTTGATACATGGATAAGTATCATGTTACGAGATAAGCTTGCACATGATGATGTAAAACCTAGAAGTAAGAACGTTTGTGACCTCTACTATTATCAAGAGATAGTTTTCTCCCATCCTAGGAAGGGACCCTTCATGTAGGATGAGTACCAGCTTTTGTTTAAGTTTGAGGTAACTTAAGGAGGTATTTCATAGGAGCTTGGTGAGCTAAGTGCAGAGCACATAGTATGACCATGAATCTATAGACCCATGTGTGACCATCTCTAAGGGGCATGAGGATATGTGGTCATGGTGGTAACCTGTATGGGCCAAATAGAGATTGGTAGGTCGCCATAATTCCCATAAAGGAATATAAGTTTTACCATGAAGGCCCAGAGAGATGATGAAGTTTTAGGTGATGATTCAAGGATGAGATGTGCTTGAGTATCAACACAGGAACCACGAGATATAGTACATCCTAAGTCAATACTGAGGTCAGGTAGGGATAAGACTGATGGGAGTAGGAGTTGTTTGTTCCTTAGATGCACAAGACCGTAGGGTTGGGAGGTAACAACTACCTTTACTCGAGGCTCATGGGTTATGAGGCTAACCACCTTCATGAGTTCATGGGGCCTAAGGGTTAAAGGTGAGAGGCACTCCCAATATGCATCAGGGTCAGATCCACCCCAAAAGTGTTGACACCCTAGAGACTTTGAGGTAATGACTAAGGATCATACATAAGAGTGGTGTTAAGACCCAAGAGTGTTTGGGAACAACCCTTTCATGGAGTTAAGCATAGTTTTGAGATATCCATAGTATGGAGTCATGAGAAGTAAGTTTCAACATAGATTAGAAATTATACTGGCGATGTGTGATTCACCATCTCTACTCTTGGAATGGGACGAACTCTGTATTTGGACTATAGCCAAATGCTTATTTCCTCTCGTTATGAGTGTGAGAGACAGGAAAAAATGCATGTCATATTCTAAAGATAAAGGTGATATGAGTTGAAACACTTATATGATGATTGAGGATGGAGGACGTACCACACCCTTTTCAAATTATCTTAGATAGATGGTATGAAAGCATGAGAAGAGCAAAGTAATATGAGGATATACCTCTATGAGTTATAAGTTTGGGTTTGATGACCAAGATACAGCTCAGGTGTACAGTTGTCTTGTATAGCCAGTAGAGAGACTGGAAGAGGTAGCTAGGTGAACCCTATGATCGTTAGAGGATGAGACCTATGTGGCTAATAGCTAGATACAACCAGACCCATTGGTCAAGTTGGTGGTTGCTGAATTAGCCATCCCAGAAATTGATGAGGTAGAAGGATGGTTGTGAGAACCTCAGATACACCTTTCAGGAAAGGAAGGTGACGAAACCCATGACTGGGGTGTTTTAGGGTTTTTGAGGAGTCAACCTTGAGGAAGCATGACATGTAGGAGCTCATGATTTTAAATACAATGTACATTGTGGTACCACCGAGATGTTAAAATTGCAGTAGTACTTTTAAGACCTATAATGAAGAAGGATATAGAATTGCATGTGCATGTTGCCATACATGCCAAAGAGTGAATATCGAACACCAGTAACCCAGTGAGTTGCTACAGATAATGAAGAGTCCCTGAGAGGGAATGGGAGTAGATCACCATGGACAGTATGGTGGGTCTCCCCTAGACCAAGAGAGGTAATGATGCAATATGGGTGATGGTAGATTGCCTTACCACATTGACCTAATCCCTTGCCTAAAAGAGTGCATTGTAAGTGTGACAGTTTTAGCTGAACCATATATAAGAGAAAGAGATAGTTCAACTACACAGTGATCTGAGTTCAAATGTTCTTGAGTACAACCTTAAGTTCACTTCCATATGGTTGAAGTAGGTACATGAAGAACTCGATGCTAGATTGAAGTTTGGTACAGCTTATCACCCCCTGACTGATGGATAGTTGAGAGAGTATGATCCAAACTTTAGAGGGTCTGATGAGAGCATGTGTGCTCATTCCGAGTGATACATGGGAGTAGTTCATGTCCCTAGAAGAGTTTGCTTGTGATGATAACCGACATATCCAATATCGGGATGCATGAAGCTCTATAAGGGAGGTTGTGTTGGTCACCGCTTCACTTGGATGATGTCGGTGAGAGGATCTTGTAAAGGTCAATGAGACCAAAGTTGATGCAAATGAAGACGCTTTGATGGAGCAATGGCTGAGAAAGCCCAGGATCGACATGAGTCATGAGCTATTGCAAAGCAGACTGACATGCAGTTCATTGTGGGTGAACATGTGTTATGAAAACCTGATCCCTCTGAGTTATAGCTGAGAAAGTTGAGTCCCTAGTACATGGGTCCATTTGAGATGGATTAGTGGAGTTGCTTGTGTTTAGCCTTACCCCTGAGGATAATATGATGCATGATGTGTTCCATATGTCCGATCTAGAGCACTATGTGATGTACCCAAGCCATGTGTTGAGCATTGAACCTAATGAACTCCAAGGGAGCCTAACTTACCTTGAGTCACCTATGAGGTTACGAGATACTTAGGTGAGAGAGAGCTCAGGAGTAAAGAATAAAAGACGATAAGGGTTCTTTGGAAGCACCATGGAGAGGATGAAGCCATGTGGGAGCCAATGATGGACATGGACAAGTCTTATCCTGAATTGTTCATATGTTTGATGGAATTTTGAGGGAAAATTCCTATAAGAGAGGAAGGATGTTACAACCCCAATTTTTGGGTTCATATGGTTGGAAATGCAATTTTCCCAATAAGTGTATGATTAGGGGAATTGTGTGAATTATATGTATTGAGTGGATTTCCTTTGGAATATTCTCTTTGTGCAAGTTATTTCGTGGATCATAATACGTTAATGAGTCCAATATGATTAAAAGAAAAAGAAGAAATCAAATAATGCATTATTAAGAAGGAAATTTGAGATAATGATGAAAATATAAGAAATATGTGGAAATATGGATAATGGAATCATCACGGATGAGATTTGAGTCAACATGGTTTATAATGGTAAGAGGAGTCCAAATAAATGATATAAAAGAAGAGGAAAGAGAAAATATGTATAAAATATGCCTTAATAAGTAATAACTTTCATATGAACAAAAGTCTATCATACTTTCAAGTTTGAGTCCCAAACTTGGTACACTAGTATTTTAGGTCATCATGAACTTTCTGCTAAATTTTGGATGAAAAAGGATAATCGAGGAGAGAGTTATGATTTTTGTAAAAATCCCTAAAGTGATGGGATATCATTAAATGTCGCATATGATTTTCCTTTTATGAATTTATAAAGGATTTGGGTGCGTGATATAAGCCATGGATCTAGCATCCAACGGTGCCCGCGGATCTATCTGGATCCAGACAGAATCGAAAAGGTAGCCAAAGACTGGTCTTGAAACTCAAATTTCATGAGATCTAGGGCATGTGCAAGTGAGGAAATCGCATGAGCAAGTTTGGGAGAAGATTCTGCACAAAACTGACCTAGGTTTTGCTAGGTTTCATGGTTGTTCTAGAAAGTTCCCAATTCCACTTGGATGGGGATTCGACAATGAGGTTGGGAGCCAACCCTAGACACCCATGCCTATATATATGCCACACTTCGACTTGAGTTGAGGCTTAAGAACCCTGACGGCACCTCCTCGTCTTTGATTGGGATCTATCCTATGGTTTTGCATGAGCTCCGATGAGGAGCAGCTCGTGGTGCCACTGCAGAAGGACTTCGGGTCGAAGAAGATAATAGGGGGAAAAGGCCATGCTACCCCCAGCTATAGAGAAGACACAGAGGGGAAGGGTGGTACTTTACCAGGAACAGAGTGTGTGAGGCTTGCATGAGGAAGAGGACACATGGTGAGCGGTTATTGGCGGGCGTAAGCCGCATCAGATCGACCTGGGGTCTTTTGCTAACATGTCGCCTTCTCGTTGGTCTAAAAAGATATTAACTTGTGTAAATCTTAACGAATGATAGGATTATCATATGATCACAAACTATATATGAAAGTTAATCAGAAAAATGCAAGGATTCCTTTAAAAATATAATTGAAGCCTAATTCTACTTGCAATTCAAAAAGTGTATAAAGTTGTCATCTTTAATGGTTTAATTAATGAAAAACCCTTAGATTTGATGATGGTTGGATCTAATGATGTTCTCTGAATGTTTTGAGCAAATATTAATATGTTGTTAATAAAAAGGATGATTTAGATAAAAAATGATCTTTGTACATAATTGGCTCAATTTAGGGTTCCATGTGCATGATTATGCATTAATGGGCCTAGAAACCCTAATTTTGATAATTATGACTTTTAATGGTTTTAATTTTGCAATCCATGAATAAAATAGAGATATGATGATCCTAAGACAATTTGAGTATAAAAGATCCTAAATGTGGATAATTTGAGTAATTAGGGTTTTTATGAGTAGAAAAGTTGTTTTAGGGTTTGTTGACCTAAAAAGTATAAACTTTGAGAAATTGATCTAAGAAACCCTAATGAATACTATTTTTTTTAAGTTAAACAGACAAATTTCATTGTAGAGGAGCCATACGACATCTACAAGAGGAGAAAAATAAACTAAAAGACCACACAAAGATCAAGAACGTATACAAACCACCACAAAAACTCATATCGGAATTTGATAAGAACAAGGATGTATAGATCCCTCTTCTCCTTCACTGGCTAATACAACTTTCTATGAGGAATACCTTCAACCTGAGTATGTATATGTGGTAGAGTATCTGTGCTAGATTGGTGTTCCAAAAGGATATTGTCTCCACACTTGCTTCCATACAACACCATAACAAAATTGACCGAGAAAGAGAAATCTACTATGAGAAGAGACATAAGTGCTGATTAATAACGAGAGAGACAAAATAAGAGACCAACCTAGTCTAAATAGAAAGCAAGTAAAAGAGAAAGGAGGTAGGAAACTCATCGCAACTGGTCTCCACGATAGGGAGGAAGAAGACTTCTGCCTCCAAAGACAACACACCCGCGCGCCTCCCGAAGAAGAGACCCTATTGAAGACGGGCGAGAAGAGGCTAAGGGGGAGTGGGGCACCACTTTGCGGCAGTCAAATCCCCCTCCCCCCAGCCAGCCATCTCTGGAGGAAGAAACCCTAGTAGTACTAGGGTGAGAGAGCATCCCAACCCTAATGAATATTAATGAGACTTAGAAACCTTTGAAAGGTGTCCCAAGTCAATAAAGAGTTGTTTGAATGTCACGGTAACAACTATGTGTTATACATGTTTTTAGGATCAATGTTTGCTTGATTGATTGATTGATTGTCTTGCTTGATTGGACATCTAGTTGGATTTGGATATATTTCTTCTTTGATACTCCAAAACAGGTATTTGATTACACTTATGGATAAATCTCTCTAGTTTCATAGAGATTCCTGAGGTTTTTAGCGGTTGCTTGAAAATAATTGCTTGGTTGACTTTTATTTCATGCAACTATAAAGTGACTATGGCTATCACCATAAGTATATATGCATGACTAGATCAGATCCTGGTCCTCCTCTATAGCTTTGATGAGGATGAGATAGATGACCTAGTACATGGTCTACCCGCGAGGTAGGATCATTAGGTTATCATGAGTCGATGTGTTGGTCTACCCTTGGGTAGGACCATACGATTCCATGACCCTATGTATTGATCTATCTGTAAGGTAGAATTTGTTGATATCTACCATATGAGAGGTAGTATCCATGTCCACTACAGGGACAACACAAAGTCTAGGGTATGTAAGGATTGAGTAGTTATTCTTAAAATGAAAAGTTTGTTTTGTTAAATCATAATTGCTTGCAATATGTTGTTACAATTAAATGCAAGATTTTAGTTCCCACACATACCAGTATAATTCATTATACTCACCAGCTTTTATTTGTCAGCATTTTAGGTTTATCAGAAAATGGATATTCCTTTAAAGTGACATTGATGGAATCAAGCCTAATAAACAATTGGAGGATGGTAGATAGATAGTTCTCATCTGGGTAAAGTCCCTCAAGTCCTATATTTTGCCAGGTATGAGAAAATAAAATTGGTATCTTGTTTCAAGCTTAGTTGTGGTAGAATTTATTAATTATTTTTTATTATTTGCAAAACCATTGATCCGGTTTTGGGATAACGGTTGTGACTTCTTGGTCTTCCTTAATTGGGGGTTACCAGGAAGCGGGGTCGTTACATAAATCTTAGATGATTTCCATAAGCAACACACATGAAAAACTTGATCGAATATCATAGGTTACACCAAAGCATGGTGTGTTTTCCATCTTGTAGAAGTGTGATGGTAGATATGTAGATTTTCCAAAGAAGGGTGCATATTCTATTGTATTGGCTTTTGGGTCAGGCTTAACTAGGTAATCTTAATGGGATTAAGTACCTAGAAGCATACAGATGGATTGTGACATATAATTGTGCACACCATCTATCTAGGAGTTGAATGAGAGGCAATTGGCAAATGTTGTCTACCTAAATAGTCAAGTTGTGAGCAATCAGCCAAATCTAACTCATGATTTGATGAAATATGGATCTTGGCTCACTAGAAGGTTGAACACTTCAATCTTTAGAATTGGTGGTGAGGGCTATCAATTTGAAAATAATAGTGGGAGTGATAATTAGTTAAAGGTTTAATTAGTATTGTCTATGTTATCAAATCTAATTAATCAAAAGTGTTTTGATAAATTGCAAATTTCATTTGTAGAAACAAATGTCAAAGAAATCATCGTTGCAATTCGTTGTTAAGAAGAACAAACTAACTGGGGAAAACCACTTTATTGGTTCTAGACTTTGAGAAGGGTTATCAATTATGATCATAATATATATGATCTCAAGACACCAATGCCATAGGAACCTACTCCCGACATGCCTAGGGATGAGGTGGATGCTTATTGGAATCATGCCAATGATGCCTTAGACATTAAGCATATTATGCTACGTTGTATGAACTATGAGTTGCATGAGCAACATGAAGACATGAGGATTCTTGAGATGGTCATACATCTTAAGAATATGAACTAGAATCATTCAAATCAAGAAAGGTACAACGTCACGAAGGCCCTCTTTGAGCGGAGGATGACAAAAGAAGATCTAGTAGATCCCCATGTGCTCAATATGATTGGGCATGTGGAACATATAGACATATTGGGATTCCCTTTTGAGCCAAGATTTGGCCATAGATATGATTCTACAATCATTGTCTAAATAATATAGCCAGTTTATCGAATGTTACTACTTGAGTAACTTGGCCAAAGTGCTGTCAGAATTAATCGATACGTTGATAAATGTTGAAGCAAGAATGAAGAAGGAAAAACTTGTGATGATGATCAGTAGAATGAGGTCCAATGACAAAGTCAAGGACAAGAAGATTTATGAGGCTAAGCTAAAGTCCAAATCTTCTACACTCAAAATGAGGAAAAAGTTAAGGGCAAAAGGAATGTCCTTTGCACTTAAAAAAACTAAGGAAGAAGAAGAAAGAAATAAACATCATAAGGACCCAAGAAGAAGTAAGCTAGAAACTGTGAGTAGCAAGAGTTGCTTCCATTACAATTGGAATCTATCACTCAGATGAGCATGTAATAGAATTAGTGAATTGCTATTATGTACTCGCCATTAATATAAGCATTATGTATCTTGTATGAACAAGAATACTATGTAGAAATTGATGTTTCATTTTAAAAGATAAAGATCTTATATGGAAGTGCCCTTTGTCTCATAATCTATACTTGATAGTTGTAGAGACAGATGTGTATGACCTATATATTGAATGACTCTATGACTCAAACAATGAATACCTATAGCATTGTCATCTGGAGCACATAAATAAGAAATACATTTCTAGAATCCATAATGATGGTTATCTAGATTCTTTCGCTTATTTAACCAATAGAAACATGTGAGTTTCATTTATTGGGCAATATGACAAAAGAAACTTCACTAGATGTAGTGGGAGAGTGACTATTCTACTAAAAATCATGCATACTAATGTATATATACCTTTTTAGAATAAATGCAAGAGGTGGTTACTAGTACCTAATTATATTTTCTAATAATCTCAGTAGATATGGTAGTTTGTGTTTATTGAAATATAAGTATGAATCTCTTGAAGTGTTCAGGAAGATCATGAATGAAGTACTTAACTAACATGGTATAAGTATCTAAGCATTTTGATATGATCGACATGAAATTACTTTGAACCAAGAGTTTGAGAACCTTCTGGTAGACCATGATAGTGTATCATGAACTCGGCGTAAAACATAATGATATGTGTAACACCCCTCCCTAGGGTTTTGTATATAACCAGCGGAAGCACAGCCTAATCCCCAACATTATCCATAATGTGGGGTACTTGGCATTTTAGGGAGGGTTGTCACAAAAAGGTAATCATTGCAAGTAAACAAATAATTCACCATTGCGATTCATACATTATTCTATGAATAGGAAACTATCAACAACAAATCTAGAATTCCATTCATCTCTCAACATGGGAAACTAAGCATAATAATAATCATCTCTATACGATTGGATCGCCTAATCCACAATTATTATAGTAACACTATTTATATGCCTTCTAGATTGATTCTTATATTTAGATTCATTAAATCTCATAACTACCTAAATTAGGGTTTTTAATCCTTTTTAAAGAACTTTTAAAATCATGAAACCTTAATTACACAAGTTATGAACAAATATCTCTTATCAAAACTCTATCATCATATTTATGCAATTAAGTCAGACTTTGATTACTAGTATCCACTAAGTCTATCAAATATATCCATAACCAAGATTTAAGGCTTAGGTTGTTATGTTTTGTTATGGTAAGTATTATTCTTGTGTATTATCTCTTAAAATGTCATATTCTTTTGATACCTACTTGGGTGGAACTTACCTATTCTATGGGAAGCCTTATTTTATTTGACATCCCTCATTCCTTATATTGCTCAATCCATATTTAATATGCATATACCAACCCTTTTAACTGATATAATCTAATTTTCTCCTTTTATTGGGGTATTCTTCCAACCCCATGTGTAGGACTTGGAAGATTGGAATTGGTGACATGGAGTGACTAGGTGGAGCTCTTGGGAGATAGAGTTGAGATAGATGGATATCCCTTTACTTTGATCCTTACATTATAATTTTCAGGTAAACCCTTTATGGGATATGATTATGTACTTTTGTAATTGAATATAGTAACAAAATGTTATTTCACTACTACACTCTACTTATTCTTGTATACCATCAATTGAGAAAAAAATTAATGTCTATTTGAGCTTGCTTGTAAGTATGTTTGGATAGATGAGTTTATTCTCAAATTCAGTAGGGAATGGATACCCTATCAGGTCCCACTCCTTACATCAAGCAACCTGATCTCTTAAAATCACACAATGCAACTTCAAATTCACTAACAAGTTGCCATATCAAAACATGCACATCACAATCATAATATCATTGGTGTCTCAGAAAATTCTATATATTCCTATGAGATTTGTATAAGTACATGGTTCATCTGTAAAGGGAATTACTTTTGGTGTGACTGCTACCCTGGGAAAGAAATTGGACTGAATGGAGGTATGAAAATAACCAATTTGCAAATCTCTCCTCTATTTGACTCGAGATTGTTTTATTTTTGTTGAAATCACATCAATTGTATCTTTTTTCTATCTGATGTGCACATTGACATCTTTTTATATGTGGTACCCTCTGATTATATATGAGGGGTATGGAAGAAGCAGAGGGATGAAAGAGAGGGTGTTATCCCAAACTTGGAGTTTGTCACATTTTTTGGTCTTTTGATTTTTTTGGCAAGTGATAGGGTGATAAGGTGGTAGAAGAAGTGTAGTAGATGTTGAACTAATGCATCTCATAATTTGGAACACATAACATATGAACAATTTTCAGTAACCAATTAAATCATATCATGTAAATTGCAAGGTAATGATAATTCCAAAAGAATCTTACGTTGATCCGTAAGAGACACATTTCAATTTGATTCCTCTCAATCACATACAACTTGCCATATTTCCTAGGGAGTGATGTTACTTAAGTTCATTGGAGACACGATAGGTTCTAGTATTGGAAATTATGTCTCATTTTTTGCAAAATGATTCATTCCACTCAAATGGAGGGGTGTACATTGATGATTGATGCAGAACAAAACATGCAAACAAAACTAAATCTAGGATGATTAGGTAATGGTTTATTACATGCAACTAATCATGGAAATTTTAAAAAAATGCCAAACATAAATAGATGCAATTCTACCTAGAAAGAAAATGATGAAAAGGTAATATAGAGTGGGTGGAAGAGAAGCATCCCACCCACCCTCCATCCTGGACTTAGAAATTTGCTCAACCTCAAGAAAACTCTAGGTCCAGCATGGATGGGACAAAGATCATTAGAATGGCCACCAACTATCTTGCTGACTCGATGGTGGTGGTTGTTGTAGAGGGTGAGTGGAATGTTGGTCTAGTAAATCCTAAAATGATTCCCAAGATGGTTGGTTAGACCAATACTGACTCATGGAGGATGTGGACAACTCCCCAGGTGATGGTGAATTAGTGTATTGGTTTCCCCAATATCGAGAGGTATGGGAACAGTAGGTCTATATTGCACTAAAGTCAACATAGTAAGTGCATTCATACTGGTAGTTACAATGGCCCAGATGCACTACTTATGCACCTATTTCATGAGGTACATGTTCTTGAGCCAGTGGCACTGTCTTTGTTGCGCTCCATGCGCGTCTGCGTGCCCTCAATGTGATCTTGTTGCTCCTGGGGCTTGGTGAAGCCAAAGGGTCCAGATGACCTTACGGTGTTGGTCACACACTCACTTTGTGCGACATGTAGAAGGGGGAAGAGAAGGGCCAGACTCCTCATCATTCTCCTCCATGGAAGCACTACATTTTCCAGACATCGACTCAGGAACCCCACCCTCAACAAGTGAATGCTCCCTCATGTAATGCTAAATATGTGTGACAAGGTCATCAAGGTCATAGATGAGATTCACTATTGTGAAGTGTAAGGATGTGAAACATCCCAAATTTTGACAAATAATTTAAGCCTTAAACTGTGGTTTTATTTAAATAAAATTGTTGAGGGTCTTAAAGAAAAAAGATTATGAAATGGATTTTTTAAAAGGATTATGAACTAAGGAAATTAAAATGTGACTCAAAATAGATTTTATCTTTCATCCATGCATTATGTGTTGTAAGTAATCCAAATTGATGAACACTAGTTTGCCTTTTCTTTTTCTCTCTCTTATATATTAAAAATGTTAAAAAGAAATAAAAAGAAAGAGAACATAAGTGAAATTAGAAGCGATGCATGTGAAACAGAAACCTTGAGCAATAATCTTTGCATTTTCCCCTTATGTCTTTTAATATAAGAGGAAAGTATCATTCATTCTGTTTTTAATCTCTCTCCTCCAAGATAGTATTCTCATAAAGGCATAAAGAAGGATATAATTTAAATCTTGAAAAGATATTCATTGCTCACTTCATTTTGGAGTGAAAGAAACAATCATGGAAAGATATTGCACATTATTTCATCTTTTATGTACATAAATAAAGATAAGTAACTTTTAATGAATTGATGGACATTATATGGTCAAAATGGAAATCTAAGTGTATAGGGAGAGTCTAGACTTCTTATTGGGCATGTGGTTTTAGTGAAGTTTTGACCATGTTTGACCCTCCAATTCAATTTGGGACGTTTTCCTAAAGTTTGACTAAGATTTATTAGAAAATACATTTAATGCAATGAATACACCTAAAGTCCCAGATTTATTCATTGTTACTCATTACATACATTTATTACCCTCTTATGTGCACCATCCAATGACTGGGATTTGATGAACTTTTGATCCAACAACGTAGCAATCGTCTCCCTCTATTATTTTGTGTGTTAGGGACTTGTTTCATATGCATTCATCCCTCTCTCTCTCTCTCTTGTTTCTTTATCGTTCTCAGAGATATATTCTCCATTGAATCCACGATGTTCTACCATTTGTAACGAGCCATTACTTTCCTTCTCTCTCACTCTGTGATAGAAATTCCCAATCTAGCACTTGCCCGTCTTGTCACCCCAAGTTTCATACGACACCCTGGGCTATCCCACACCTATAAATGGATTGAAAACGACCCTTAGGCCCAACAGATTCCTCCTCCATCATCAATTGAACAACCAACACCCCAACTTCCTGGCTGACTCGCTTTCCTTGTCTAGCGACCTTGACCCTACCTCCTCCTCCTACGCAACCTCCTAAGAAAATGATAAACTAGTAAGCTTCCCTAGAACCTCTACTTCATTTTTCAACCTCCAGTTTCCCATGGGTTTTCCCAAGCTATCACACCCTATATGAGATCATGGTTCTAGCCGACATTCACCACTATGATCATCTAGTGGTCACTTGATGCACTGGATATTTGTCATTTTCACATGTTATTTATTATTGAATTTTATGCACTTTTTGTTCATTTTCAAATTAATTTGTGCATGATTTACTATCATTAGCTTGTGATACTTATTTGCATCAAATAAAGGTAATTTTAATGTTTCTGAATGATTTATTATTTGGCAATAGCTTTGGTCGGCTCAGAAGTGAGTCGAACTTTTAATTTTATAAGCTGAAACCTTCTAGGACCCCACAACTTTTATTATGGGGTTAAAGTAGATATACGGGGTCGAACACAGGGACGTGGGGACGTTTAGAATACCACAGATCTCATTCTTGAGTTAGATAATCCAAAAGGGATAGTCGATGAAAATATGTGCTAGAGCTAGTCTAGCGGGTTGTCACGATTTAAAACAAAGAAAGAAAATAAAATAAAATAAAACAAAACACAGCTCGTGGTAATACTAATCAGATAAAGAGAGTTCATGGCTATGTAACCACAAATGGGACAGTCTATGCACTCGCTCTTGGGCATAGACAACCCTCGAACACCCAAGCAAGCATCTAGTACGCACAGTGGCAACTGTCTTGTGGGTCGTCCCACTCGCTCTCGCGATGCGTGACTAGAACCATCAATGACATGTCATCGAGCCTCTCTCGAGGATGACATATTAATACCTCAGACTATGCTAAGTTCCCTCTCAGGTCTTAGGACATCTGGAGATATTAGGAATAGAGTACCTTGGATCTTCCTCCTCTCATATTCAGATCCAAACTATCATCTCTTAGATATTCCTACAACGGATCTCTCGATAGAGGCAGAAATAGCAGTTCGAGTGAGTAAGAGATCAACCAAATAAGCAATCATAACTAAGAAAGAGAAAATAGAACATGCAACATACTAGATCTAATATGAATCTACTTGCTTATGGCAAAGGTACATATACATGCCCAGATTGGGCTACATATCCAAGAAGGAGCTAAGTAGCCATAGACGAGCATTGTTAGCACCAAACAAAGACGAATGAATCTACAGATAACCAAAGAACACATCTGAATGAAAGAGAAGAAGGATGAGATATAGCCCATAAAGGAGAGGTGGCTCTCACTCCTTGGCCTCTGTACAGGCCAGATCTCATCCCTTGGTCCTCCTCTTCATCCTTCTGGACTCCTTAGTTCTTTCTCTCTCTATATCTTCCCGAACAACAACCTGGTAGAGGTGAGAGAATGGCAGTGGAGACTAATCTTCTCTCTCCTCAGCTTCCACCATTAGAGATCGTAGACCAGTAGTGGAGGAGGGCAGTTGTGTGGATCTTCTCTCTCCTTAGTGGTGAGGATGAACGTGGAACATATCTTCTCTCTCCTCAGCTTCCGCCTTTAGAGAGAGTAGATCTGAGATGGAGATGGAGGAGAGAGAGTGTGGAGGCTGGTGGCTGTTGGAGAACGTAGGTTGAGTGCCTTGGTCCTCTTAGACCTTGGGATGCTCCCACGGGGCTCTGCTCCTATCCAGCAGCCTTTCGGCATCAAGACTGGATCTCACCCAGTTTGGACTCGATCCCCCCTCCTTTGAATGGAGGTGTGGCTGTCTATTTATAGAGTTGGGGCTGGGCACTACTGTAAATGGGTCGGACCCCCTTTTTGTACATGACCATGGGCTGTTGTATATTCACTACTGGTCACGGTTCTTTACTTAGTCGTTGGTTGCTTGAGCGCAGACCTCGGGCAGGCACAGATGAGACTGCAATAGCAGTCTAGGGACACCTCGACCATAATTTGTTGCTGGTCGCAGCACGCAGTTGGTGGTGATCACAGGCAAGGAGGATACGGAGGCCGCGAGCACAGTTCTGTTGAGAGATGTTGGCATAGAGATCACGGCTGGTTGAAGGATAGTTCACAGTTCCTTGACACTGCGGTCACGATGTTGTGGTGTGAAGGTGGAAGGCGTTGTGAGCAGAGGGGAGCGAGTCGCAGTGTAGTGATCTCCAACAGAAGGTGGGGTCGATGGTGGTCGAAGAAGCGGCTGCAATGGTCATGATGCAATGATGCACCCACGGTGTGGATGGTTTAGGAAGGTAGTGAAGGTGGGGTGTGAAGTGGCTATGGAAGAGACCGCAGGCTCACGACATAAACTCCACTAGAATAAGACTAGAGCATAAATACTCAAGTTAGGGTTTCCACATGGCATAAAGTATACAAGATAAAAGGAAGAGTCCAATAATATTATCCATCATATTAAGTAAACAAGATCAATAAAATAATATAAGTACTCAAATGAGGCGACCTCTCAAGAGAGGGACAATAGTGCATAGGGCACATGTCCAAAGGACCAAGAGAAAGATAAAATTGGGTGATTTCTCAATATAGAATTATGGGATGCAAACATACCTTAGGTAGAGTCTACACAAGTCCAAAGTTAGTCCTAGGTCCAAGCCTATGTCTCCAAAGCACCCATTAAACATATATGTAGAATTAGGGTTAGGTTTACATTAATTATTAAAACCCTAAAAATTGCCTTTTTATTATTGTTAAATTAGATTATGAAAACTATGTTATCTTGTAGATTACATTTTTCTGAGTTCATATCATATTTTATTTTATTTTGCTGACTTAAAAATTATTACTTATGAATTTTAGAAATTTTAACCAGCTAGATAAATCCATTAAATATAAATTATTTCATAGATTGGAATTAGGCATTGAAACCAGTACCATTGGACAGAGAAAAATTCCACAATTTCAAAACATATTTTACTTTATTTGTATGATTTGTAAATAAATTAATATGAATTTTGAAATATTTGACCAATCAAGAAGATAGTAAAATCCACATGTATAGGAAATCCACACAGAGCAAAAGTAGTTGAGGTGACCCAATCTGCAATGGCCAAAAGGAATGGCCCTACACTTCGTCTGGCACACACCAGGTGCAAAAGCTCATGTGTCAAAGAACACTCAAAGGAGGCAAAAAGACTAAAGTGCCCCTCGTGAGGAAAAGAAAATCAAAAGGAATGTACAGGCTATAACCAAGAAATGTTAGCAAGATTCTGCTTCCTCTCATCGACTAATCTCACATAACACCAAGGCATAGAAGAGCCTGAAGATGAGAAAGCCAAATACCAACCTTTTCCCGATCACAATTGATGTTCCTCATGTTTTGCTCATGGTCTTATGATCTCAGCGAGCCTAAGAACAAGATCTGAGATGTCCAAAAGCCGAAGAAAATCTATCGCCATTGCTACTACGGGGAAGATCAAATCCAGCAAACAAACAAACCAAGCACATCCAATCGGTGGATTGAATCTAATAGGTCATTGTGAGAACAAAGGAACAATCCCCTCGATGAAAAGACAAAAAATGCCATCAACTAGTACAGCACGTACCACAAAACATGGTACAAATATTCCAGTTCTAAGCCAGACCAATGGGGTTAATTTCACAACTCTCTAGACCTTAGAAAAGAAGTTGCTAGAGTAAGAGATGCTTACTTTAGATGTAATCGCACTACAACGGTGAGAGGAGGTCGCAGTGACAGCATATCATCAGACATGTGAAGGTGATTGGGAGGATGAATAAGAGCTCAAACGATGAAATTGACCACAGGGGAAGACACTAAATGTCCTAACGAATCCATGTGGGTGATTATGTAGAAGTAAGAACTAGGTTTATGACGTATGTGAAACTGGAAAAAAATGAAAAATGAGGGAAATTTGGGCATATTTTATATAGTGCACACCAAGACTTGAATTGGGGTTTAAATGAAAGAAAAAATTGTTATGAATTCAAGGGATAAGTTATTTTGGAAAATCATTGAGAATCGAGGGAGACATCATTGTGAGAAAATTGGGATTTAAAAGCAACCAGTTTCCAAAATTGCAAGAGGTAGATGACGACTTCTCAGTTGTTTGATCTGAAACCAATGGTGTGAAGGAGTCTTGCTTCACTAAACCGGAAAATTTAACGTGATAGGGTGAATATCAAGAATTAAAGTGTGATAGTGTGACATTTAAATATTTCCAAATCAAATGGAATAAAGTGATACTTTAATTATTTTGTTCTCTCTCTCTCTTGAATTGAGGGTGGAACATTGTCCAATTAAGCCCAAATTTGGTAGGTTATCTAATTGAGGGGTGAGATATTTTATTTTGGCATTATCTTTCACTTTTGAAGACTTCTAGTATTTTATTTAATTCCTTTAAATTATATCATAAATTCTACTTCCTTAATGAATTTGAGGCATCTATAAACTCCTAAAATATGTGAAATTTAGCCTACAAACAAACTAAAACATGAGGAATACAGTTTCATGATTAGTTTTCCCTTTTGGGGTTGTTTAACATGTTATTCAATATTATGGGCTTTAATATGCTTTCTCTCTCCTAAATACACTAGAATAGATAAGATTGTCTAAATAACATGAAAATTCACACATAAATTGATTTTGGTATGTAGATTTCAGATTTGGGGTTTATTTACACTTTTAGAGACTTTTAATAACTTATTTAACATTTTGGCTCTTATTCTTATTTTATTTTCCAAATAGAATTAAGATAGTTACTATCAAGCAAATATTGTGAAACTTGGCTCCCAAGGCAATTGGGGCCCAAAGAGAACATTTTTACCATTAAATTACTCTTTTGATATTTCCTTTTATGAGTTATGGTTCATTAAGATTTTTGACACAATACCATTGTTTTTATCCAAATATTATATCTTTATTATCAACACTTACATAATGGAGTACTATTAATTTACACTATTAAAAAAGACTTATGTATTATTATGCACTAAAATCCACCTTTTACTCAATTAACATCTTAATTTTATTTATTCCACTTTAGTTAAATAATATGACAATATTAATATTTATGGACGTGAAATTACCAATAGTCATTCCAAAGCATTTTATTCATTTTTATTTAGCCATTGTGTTAGTAAAGGAAATATATGTAATATATATCATGATTTTATTTACATGTGGGCACATAATTTAATTATTATGTAAATATGTCTTACCTTTTATCCTTGTTTGGTCAAGTCTAAGAAATCAGTCTCACTAACCTTCTAATCACGGAATAGGTTAGGATTCTAGATTCTGGTTCGTTCCAACATTCCACCCCTCAAAAGGATTTCGTCCTCGAAATCTAAACATATATATATTATCATCCCATTACTCTCCACCCCTTAAAATGTCACCTAATAAGTCAAACTATATAAAGCCAAGGTACTAAGGTTTCTTATACATCTTTTAAAAATTTAGGTGTTTTATGTGTTCTTATGTCAAATGTACAGCTAACATGTCATACCCATCTAGGGTTGAGTTTCAAGTCCTTGTGTTACTAACCTATCAACCCTATAGATTCACATTATACTCCAAAAAAGTAGTAGGGTACAAAAGGTAGGTCACCTAAACCTTTATATTATGCTTCTTACTCCTAGTCATCACTCCAACACCAAAACTAGGGTTTAGGATATTTATTCCAACTAGTTATAGGGTTTCTTCATTAAAACTTCACATATCTTTGCATTGTGACCAAGTTCAAGAAAACTTTTATAAAAACCAAAAATATTTCTTTTGTACATATAATAGTATAATGAAAATAATTTCACAATAAGAATTGAAGCATATAAAAAAATGTTGGTACCCAAATCAATTGTGTGGACCAAGTCATAGTTTTATCTTTAAGATATCCTCATCCTACTGCCTAAACATCTCCATAACTTCACTCCATCCTCAAGTCAACCCATTATATTCAAATATACATGTCATAACTAACATATATCATAGGGTTTGTGCAACTTGAGCCTCATTACAATAGGGTTTCTAAACCATGATTATGTGTACCTCATATCATCCTAAATTATCCTTTCCTCATATCATGCATAACATAGGTTAATTTAGGGTAAGCATCTTGACACATGTTTACCGTGCGTTATACACAAGTGAATGTATCAAAGTAATATAGGCCTTTTTGAGGCCCGAGTCGAACACTGGAAAACATTCTCCAGAAAACTACTACTAACTATGGTCTAATCAGCTAAGCCGGTGAAATCGAATTGGTTTGATTGAACAAAAACAAAAATAGAACAAAACGAAGTTAACACTTAAATTACTCAGATTTAGGGAATTCCTTAGGATTATGATTTCACCACAGATAACATTGTCATTCATTCCATACACCAATATCTATTACCCATGTCCCTAGATAAAGAGCATGTAGTCAAAACTACCCACTCCTGCAACATAGTTCACTACCTATTCTAATGCCAACCCCATTTCCATAGTAATTGGTTGACTAGTTAGGTGCTTTATGATTAAACTTTGGGTTTCTCCTCCCGTTTATTCTCCACATTCCCCAAGGGGTGCAATAAATGGGTAAATATAAGTTTTCCAACCTTAACCTTTCTCCTGAAATGATTAAGAGTCTAATAATCTATCTATGTTGATTAGGCATAAATAGAAAAAAAGCAACTTCATCGGTTTATATCCAGAAAATAGGGACAAAGATGATATTACTGCATGGAAATCAATTACAATGCATATCCGGGCTACTCCTGGGTCCTAAGGAATTAAGGGGTTTAGCCCCACATGGTTTTCATTGACGAATACATGGTAGAGAAAGAGAAAAATGTGAGAATCATTAGAAAAACTAAGTAACCCCTGGTGAGTAGCTGATCCGGGTGATGCCCTACGTCGTGTGTGCAATCGGCTGTCTTTCGACTGTTGATTCGCCTTCTGGAGGTGCTCAGATTGTCCCGAGTGAAGCCTTTGGTTCCTTTCTCTTCTCTCCTCTCTCTCTCTCTCTGGTGTTGTGCAATGAAAAAGGTTGCTTTTCTCATGTCTGGCCGAACTCCCCTTAGGTCACAGGAGTCACTTATGGTATGAAATAATGTCAGCCATTGGATTAGATTGCTATCTTCAAATTTGCCAAATTGGGCAAACTTGGTAGTACCGACTTGGCAGTCAGTAGGACTGAGTTCCTATGGTAGCCGCAACTCATGAAAGTTTCAGTACTATCAACTTGTCTCTATAGCACTGAATCTTTAGCTCGTCCGAGCACTGCCTTACTGACGCCATCTTGGTAGTACCAAGTTTGAACTCAGTAATACTGACTTTTTTTTATTCATCCTTGTGCTTTATTGATGTAGTTTCAGTACTACCAACTTTGAGTGTCAGTGGTATTGAGTCTATCTGAGTCTCTTTTGGTCAAGTACTGATGTGAAGTCAGTACCACCGACTTTTGGTATCAGTAGTATCGACTCTATGAAGTTCAATCGTACCTAACAATGCACATGAACATGGATAAATGCTCGGGATAAATAGTAAACCATTTTAAACAGTAAAAATCATATAATTTGATGCATTTAGATAGCATAGGTCATTAATAGCATTTTACGCATTATTAATCAAATAAATGACAAAACAACACATAAAATCAAAGAAAATATGTGTGAAAATGACTAAAAACCCATACATCAAACTCCCCTAATCTTAAATGTTGCTCGTCCTCGAGCAACACTACTCTTAGATTTGTTTGATGTAAGTCAGTAAAAGGATATAACATATGAACTCTTTTCTTAATCATGTCCATTGAACATTCCCTGAACCGGCCTCTAATGACCACTAAACCAATAACTGCTCTACAGTGACCAAAAATTTCTGTAGAAGATGTCTACCTTTTGATCAATGAACACTATCAAAAAAGTAGTTAATATAATAACAATTCAGGTGTTCACTTGGTGCACTATGTGATTCCCTAATCTAAATTGCTCTCTCCTAACTATCAACTACTTGGAAGAAGATCTCCTTATAATAATGGATGAGGAGATAAATCATTTGAGTGGCCTACCAATGAGATCAATTAATGATATGAGATGGGTAAAAATTGAAGAATCACAAGCACATCCAACTTATTTATGCATGAAGAATGATGACCTGCATGAGTGAAAAGAATGTTATGCATGAGACCTAATGCCTACTGACTTTTTCTCTTTCTTTTTCTTTTTGACACATGATGCGTGTATGAAGCTATCTCATAACATAAAATGAGACTGTAAAAAACAAAAAAATTCATAATGTGAATTAATTCATCCCTTCAAGAAGACTCAGGAACATACTTCCTCCTTAAGAAATCTTGAGATTAAATTTTTTTTCTAACCCATAATTTTTCTTATGTTTGGCATGATTGGGTTATGCCCGGGCGTTCACTTCATATTTTTTCTCTCTATTTTTTTTGATGTGGAGGTATGTCCCTACTTCAATCTTCACAAATAGAGACTACAATCCACATTAAAAAAAGGAATGAATGTGATGAAATGTATGTAATCTACATGCAATTTCTATGCAACTAAGATGATATGCATTAAGGTTGATCATGCATACAAATGCAGCTTTTGTTGTTTTTTTTTCAAATGCACATAAGGATAAGAGATAATATACCATTTCACCTATCATGTCATGCAATGCAATCAAAATAAATAAGTTGGAGAACTCATTCATCTTGAGGTGGTGATTCAAAAATTAGATAGAAAGGATGGATGGAATCACATAACTAAGAGACAATGCATTTGATAAGATTATGATATGTCCCTTTTTAATGACCTGTGCACAGGGTAATCTTAAGGTTTCTTTCTTAGATTTCCATTTAAGATCTCATTAAAGGTTTGATCAACTTAAGCTCAACAACATCTTCATTCACTTTCCCATTTTGATTTAGATGTTCATTCATATCCTATATCCTAGAGCTAACATAACCAAACAATTCCTCAAGTGGTGATGCACAAAGATGTCACAAATTAAGCTATGTAGACACAACCATTTCTTTGTACTAACATCTATGAATTGACATATGTAACCATGTATTACTACTCCACGATTACACTAGATAGGTGTGGATCATAAAAATGCATAACTCAAACTAAAAATAAAACAAATAAGATAAAAATGCAAGAAACACTATAAAAACAAAGATAGAATGTTGTTCCAGCACCCCCCTAAGCTTCAAAATGACTATGTCCACATAGTCAATACTTGCACTCAAGAGGTGGAACAGCGGTACCATTGCTCAAAATGGAGGAGGATGAGGCATGTTGGGGTCATGAGGGGGAACATACCTTGAAAATATAGATCTGGCAGTGGCATCTACGATGGTTGTAGGTACCCTCCAAGGTACCCCTAGTTCTAGTAGTGATCGAAGAAGGGCTACTGGTACTTCTCCATCCGTTGTAGGAGCATGTGAGCATTCACTTGGTTGGCTAAGAGAAGGCATTCATTCTCAACAGCTGGCATTTGACGATGTCTCAAGAGTGGATCACTCAGAGTTGATAGTACAGTGTTCAATTCGGTAGTACCGACTTGAGTCACGGATCGGTGCTACTGGCCGTGTGATGAAGACTACATCTGCCTTTGAATCGAGTGTCCACAGATTGCTGACGTCATGCATCGATACTACCAACTAGAATGTCGGTAATACCAGGTTGGCAGTGATGGTTTGGTACTTTTGAATTTTTTGTCTCGATGTTACGATTTTGGGAGAGTCAAGGTACCTTTTTCAAAAAGTAGGAATAAAAAGACAACAAAAATGCTAAAATAAACATGAATAAAGGGAAATTAAGGTTGGGTTGCCTCCCAACAAACTCCATTGTTTAACGTCCTAGACTAGGCGTTCCTAAGAGTAAGAATCTAATGGATTTCCATAAGTTGTACCTCTTATATTCTCTGTTCCACTTCCCCACTGTAGTAGTGCTTCAATCTTTGGCCATTATCAAGAAACGACCTAGTCCCATCTAAATCTTCATAGCACCATGGGGAAAAACCCGCTTAATCACAAATGGTCCAGTCCATTTGGACCTCAGTTTTCCTGGATGTAACTTAAGTCGGGAATTAAAAAGGGGAACCTTTTTGTCCTGGAAGAAACACCCTATTCAAAATGTGCCTATCATGAATCTTCTTCATCCTCTCCTTATAAATCCTAGAAATTTCATAAGCATCCATCCTAAGCTCATCTAATTGATTCAGCTCTAACAGTCTTTTCCTACCTGCTTCATACAATCCAAAGTTTAACTTTCTCAATGCCCATTTTACCTTATGCTCAAGCTCTACTGGTAAATGACAAGCACATATGTAAACCAACCTAAAAGGTGTCATCCCTATAGGTTATTTATAGGCTGTCCTATATGCCCAAAGAGTTTCATCAAGCATGAAACTCCAATTTGTCCTATTAGTCGAGACTGTCCATTCCAAGACCTTCTTTACTTCTCTATTGGACACCTCAACTTGTCCTTGTGTCTGTGGGTGGTAAGGAGTACCCACTCAGTGTTTCACCCCATATTTGCTAAGTAAGGCTCCAAATTTCCTATTGGTGAAATGTGATCCACCATCACTAATGATCATCTGAGGGACACCAAATATGTAGAAAATGTTATCCATCACAAGTCTGCACACGACTTGAGCATCATAGGTGTGGATTGGAATTGCTTCCACCCACTTAGATAAATAGTCAGCTGCAAGTAAAACGTAAAGGTTAGAAATAGACAACACAAATGGACCCATGAAATCAATGCCCCAAAGATCAAAAACCTCAACCTCTTGAAACACATTCAATGGCATCTCATAGAAAAGTTACCTACATGTTTACATGCATCACAATGACGAATGAAATCACATGCATCTTTAAACAATGTTGGCCAATAAAATCCACTCTCTAAAAGTCCGGCTGCAGTCCTAGAGCTAGTGTGATGCCCTCCCGTAGGTAAGGAATGGTAGTGTGAAAAAATGCTCTCTACCTCACACTCGAGTACACACTTCCTCAAAAGTCCATCCCTACATTGTTCAAGAAGAATCATGTCATCCCAAATGTAAAACCTCAATGAGTGGAAAAAATCTTCTTTTCTTGATACCCCCAATCTACGGGCATCTCTTTGGAGGCTAAATAATTAACAATATCTGCAAACCATGGATCCTTATCCTTGACAACAAAAATCTTTTCATCTGGAAAATCCTCAATAATAGGAATGTCTACATCTTTTTCAATCACTCTTTCCAGCCTAGGTAGGTGATCTGCTACCACATTTTCCACCCATGCCTTATCTTTAATTTCTATGTAAAGTTCTTGTAACAATAGAATCCACCTAATCGATCTAGGTTTTGCAAATTTCTTTTCTAACAGGTATTTGATGGAAGCGTGGCGAGTCTAAACATTCACCTTCGCCCCTACTAGGTATTGGTGGAACTTCTCAAACACAAAAACAACCGCTAAGAGTTTTTTTTCTGTGGTTCTATAGTTAAGTTGTGCATCATTAAAAAAAATTGACGCATAATATATGACAGTAGGATCTTTGTCTTTGTGTTGACCCAACATAGCTCCCACAGCATAGTCTGATGCATCACACATCATCTCAAATGGTAGACTCCAATTAGGAGCTTGCACAATAGGCACAGAACTTAGCTTATCCTTTAGTTTCAAAAGCATTCAAACATCGATCATCAAAAGAAAATTTAGCATCTTTTTCTAAAAATTCTGATAAGGGTTTAGCAATTTTTAAAAAACATTGATAAAACAGCGGTAAAACCCAGCATGTCCCAAAAAGTTCCTTACTCCTTTCACCGATGTCAGTGGAGGTAGCTTGGAGATGACTTCTATATTAACTGGGTCTACCTCCATACCCTTGTTGGACACCTTGTGTCCAAGCACTATGCCCTCACTCACCATCATATGACACTTCTCCCAATTCAAGACTAAGTGAGTGTCCTCACACCTTTTTAAAACCTTATCCAAATTGTACAGGAAATCACTAAATGACTCCCCATACACGGAAAAATCATCCATAAACACCTCCAAGCACCGCTTTACCATATCAGAGGAAATGGCAAGCATACAACGTTGGAAGGTGGCATGGGCATTACAAAGGCTGAATGGCATCTGTCTATATGCAAACGTGCCATAAGGACAGGTGAAAGTAAATTTATCTTGATCCTTTGGCTTGATTGAGATCTGATTATAAGCAAAATACCCGTCGAGGAAGTAAAAGTGTGAACAACCGGTGAGTCGTTCCAAAATCTGATCAATGAAAGGTAGCAGAAAATGATCTTTTAAAGTGACGACATTCAAACGACGATTATCTATGCAAACATGTCACCCATCATCAACCTAGTTGAAATCAACTCATTATCTGCATTGGTTGTGACAGTGATCCCCCCTTTCTTAGGAACTACCTGAGTTGGGGTAACCCATATAGAATCTAAAATTGTTGAAATGATACATGCTGACAACAGTTTGCCCACTTATTTCTTAAATACCTCAGTCATGATTGGGTTGAGTCACCTATGAGGTTTAACTATTACTTTATCTCCTTCTTCTAGCTGGATTTTGTGTTGGTATCCTCTATAGACCACCCAAAAGCAGCTTGGTAGTTCTTAAATACAGAAAGCAACTATCCCTCTTCTTCACTGCTCAAGGATGATGATATGATCACCGGGAGCTTCTCTTCTGCATCTAGGAAGACATACTTCAGATGTGGTGGCAATGGCTTCAATTCCAATGTAGGAGGGATCAGCAGAGATGGAACTAGTGGTGGGAGAGGTGGTCCCAAATCTTCAAAATATCTTGTGTAATAGCAGGGTACCGATTTCAGCATCAATACAAACTCCTCCAGAGAGAGTTTGTGTGTGTTTTCATCTACTATATTCATCAAATATGCTTCTAAGGGTAACTGTGGATATGTTTGCATCAGGTATTCGGCAGTGACCTCCTCTATGGTATCTGGGTCATTGTCTTCTTCTCTATCATATGGGTAACATATTGCTTCTTTCAATGAGATCATCTTAGCATTTTCAATTATATCAACTGAGAGAGTATCTTTTTCCACCTTGGTCATCACATAGGCCATGTCAAGAAATAGCTTTCCCAGACACAGAGAAATCTATCCCTCCATATATTGTAGCATGTTACAGTGTGCTGTATCCCCTCTTTATTTCGAGTGTTTGGTCATCTTTATTTCAAACCGGTAATCATAAGTGTCCATTGTTAGGCATCCTCTGCCCTTTTCTAGGATCATGTTAGCTGTGGCTTGGAATGGCCTACCTAACAAGAGTTTGTTGCCTTTATCCTCCTACATTTCCATCACCAAAAAATCCACGGGAACACCAAATCTATCCACTTTTACTAGGACATCTTCACAAATGCCATATGGCCTGACCCTAGAGTTGTCAGCCAATTCAACAGTCATAGCACTTTTTCTCATCTCCTTAAGACCTATCTTCTTGAAGGTTGACAAAGGCATGAGGTTGATATTGGCCCCTGAGTCACATAGAGCCTCACCAAACTTGGTCTTTCCTATGAAGCACGTGATGTTGAAGCAACCAAGATCTTGTCTTTTAGGAGTTAGTGTTCCCAGAATAAAAACACTAATCTTCTCCTTGAATACTTTCACATCAGGCTCAAGTATCCTTCTCTTCTTATAGATGACTTTCAAGAACTTTCCATATGATAGTATCTGATCAATTGCATCAATGAGTAGAAATATTGAAAGATAATTTTTTAAAATCCTCTAAGAATTTTTGGAACTATCAGTCTGCTTTGATTGCCTTCAAGATGTTTGGAAAGGGCACTGGAGTCACTGGTGTCCTCTGGTGAGGCGAGACATATGCTTTTGATCTGGTATCCTCCACCTCATCAGTGTGCTCTTCAGATATTTTTTCATATTCCAAATTATCCAGCTCAGTTGCATCTACTGTCACAGTCTGAGTTGTTGTTCCTGTAGCTTCACCTGCATTTGTGGTTGTTGGTGCCTTATTCAACAATGTCTTACCACTATGGAGTAGGACTGCCTTGACGTGTTGATTTCTAAAAAGCATGTTAGTATTAGCTGGAAACCCATGTTGGTTTGGATGCTTTAAAGTACCCACATCCACTGCAATTTGAGAAATCTGAGTTTCTATACTGCGGATCCTTATCCCTTGCACCTGGAGTTCGCTTTGAGTTTTTCCTATCAGCACTTCATTATGACTGATCAGCTTTCCAAGCATTTCATCAATACAGTCAATCGTCTTTTGTTCTTGTTGATATTGTTCCTGGCCACCGAACTATTGTAGCTTGGGTTGTTGTGCCTGTAATGGGTCCTATTGAAAATTGTTAGGATCCTTCCATGCAAACTTAGAATCCCTTCTTCCATACGTAGTCATTGCTCCTATATTGTTGTTGTTGGTGCACAAACTTACACTCTTCATCTTCTTCTTCTGAAGGCGGTCCATTGTTAGCATATAACATTTTAGCAATCAGGTCCAACTTATCATTTAATGCAGATATGACCTTAGACTCGCCAACGCTTTTGACAGTTGCTGGAAGCTCTCTCTCATACCCCCATGATTGATTTTTGGACATATTCTTCAATATCTCATGATATCTGGCAAGTTTGTTGTTGAGGAAGAACCTTGCTCCCGCACTGTCAAGTGTAGTCCTTTCTCCCTTGTGCAGACTGTAATAGAAGATCTTTTCATGTCCCAAAAGATCACTGCCATGATGAGGTACTTTTCGTAGCATATTTTGGAACATATCCCATGCTTCAGAATAGGATTCATCGGCTTGTTGTCTAAAGTTATGGATCTTCTTTACCAAGTCATTGGTCTTCTGTGGGGGGAAATATCACTCAAAGAAGGTGTCAATCATCTGATCCGATGTTTTGATACATTCATCATCAAGATTATAAAACCATGACTTTGCATTGTCTGCCAATGATGACAGAAAAAGCTTCAAATATATGACAGTCATTGGTATTCTATCTATCTTGACCATATCATATTTCTCCACAAAGTTAGTGACGTGCATCATCAAGTCTTCAGAACGGTGGCCATGTAAATCTTGGGATTTGACTAAATAGGTCAACCCTTGGTCAATTTTATAGCTACCCACATTGATGGCTTGTCTTTCGATTGGTCCTTTTTGAGATGTTGAGGTAGAGGCTCTGATCCTCTCCCATATCGTCTGTTCTTCTGCTCCATCCCCCATTTATGCTGACTCAGGTTCTTCTAGTTTTCCAGCTCTTTCAGGAAAAGGTGTCAGTGGTGGAGTTCGGTTGAATCTATCCACAGACCTTCCAACTTCCCTCTCTCTGTGAAGGATTTCTACTTGCCCAAAACCCAACAAAGATGCTCTCCATAATCGTGGGCTCGAGTATGCACCATACACCAGTACCTGAAAGTAGCAAATTGATTTTCAGAATGCAGTAGCAGAGATAGAAGCAATAATGATTTTTTGATTCAGCACTAAGTGTAATGGAAAAAAAGGGTTGGCCTAGAGTGGCCGACTACATCACTTGTAGTGTTGGATGTTGTCGTTTCCCCAACAACAGTGCCAAAAACTTGACACTTGTTTATTGTGTGTTATATGCAAGTGAACTTATTGAAGTTCAGTAGGCCCTTTTGAGGCCCGAGTCGAACATAGGGAAATGTTCTCCATAAAACTACTACTAACTATGGTCTAATTAGCTAGGTCGATGAAACAGAATTGGTTTGATTGAATAGAAGAAAAAATAGAACAAAATCAACTTAACACTTAAATTACTCAGATTTAGGGAATTTCTTAGGATTATGGTTTCACCACACATAACATTACCATTCAATCCATACATTAATATCTATTACCCCTACCCTAGATAAAGAGCATGTAGTCAGAACTACCCACTCCCGCAGCATAATTCACTGCCTTTTCTAATGCCAACCTCATTTCCATAGTAATTGGTTGATTACACTAGTACAGAAATGGTCTGTAGCGTCGGTTTTTTAAAGCCTGCAGCGTCACTTTTTAACCGACGCCTAGGTGGACGTCGCTACAGAATTTGGTCTATAGCGTCGGATTATTTAACCAAATAAAACTGACCTTACAGAGTAAACACCGACGCAAGAGGTTGTAAAAATTCTGACCTAGGCGAGAAAAAAGGAGCCTGTAAGGTCGGTTATTTCATAAAAACTGACCCTGTAAACGTTCTCGGTCGAGAAAATTATCGACCGAGAACATTTATAGGGTCGGTTTTTATGAAATAACCTACCCTAAAGATTGAATACAATTTCAGTGGTAACTCTCAGTTGAGAAAATTGTCGACCGAAAATATTTCGGTCTCGACCGAAAACTCTCTATAAGGTCGGTTTTATGAGAAAACCGACCCTAAAAATTGAATAAAACATTTCAGTGTAAGACTCGGTCGACAAACTTCTTGACCGATAGTATTTCGGTCGAGAAGTTTGTCGACCGAGTCTTACACTGAAATGTTTTATTCAATCGTCAGTTTTTTCAAAAAACCGACCTTATAGAGGACATGTAGACTCGGTTTTTTACAAAAACCGACGTTAGAAGTTCTATTTTGGTCGAAAATTTTTTGAACGAAGAGTGTACAATGAATTCAATCTATAGGGTCGGTTATTTAAAAATTCGACGCTAGAAGTTATGCTTTTTTTTAAAAAAAATTATGCAGAAATTGATATAGAACAGAAGAACAAGAAGATTCATATATTCTGGAAGAGGGGAGCATTGATGCTCAACCGTCACCATTCAAAACCACACATTCATAACAAAAATGATAATAAATATCATAATTTAAAAAATGATAGAGTGCAAGTCTGAGATGACATATTACAAAAGTAAAAATATGAAAGAGTACGTACTCAAACCACATACATAAATGGAGCCGACATATTTAAACCAATGTTATTTCGACTTCACTTATAAAACACTCTGACCACTCTTCTCGGAATTCATTCAAGTCCACATGTGTGTAAGGCTGAGTTGTAAAGATCTGTAACAGAAAATGCACATGCTAATATTTTATAAAAATGACTACAATCACTTGTAAATTTATGATGTTATTCTTTATTACCTGACTTATAGTCTGAATGTCATGTGATGCTTGTTTGACAATAGCTTGCATGTATTTCATTACATAGTAGCCACAAGCCCAGTCATTATTTTGCATAGGACACTACAAATAATGAATTATACTTAATGTTAGTAAACTACTATAAATAGCAGTTGAGATAAGACTATAAGATTTGACATATTAGAATTGAAAAATTAATACATATAAGACTAAGCAGTTGTCAAAGTAGCTACCTTGACATTTTTCAAAGTCAATGTCTTTAATTTTGTGGGTATTTGTCCTCCAGCTTCACGAAAAGCCTTTATACCCCTATCAATTAAACAATAGTTGGTAAAATAGAAATTCTAAATAAAATATCATGTTGAAGCAATTGATTAAATTTATGCTTACTCCATAGCTGACAATTTCAATTTGTGACTCCTTGTTGTTTTACCCATTGGGTCAAGATAATAAAGAGTCATCAATTTTGGGACAATCACCAGTAATTCCCAATGTCTAGCTCTGAGTAAGAATAAAACAAACATTAAAATAAATAGTTTCATTCATTATTAAAATTATATTGAATAATAATACTTACTGGATGTTAAAAGGAATTAGGATAATTTCCTTCCCCTCACTAGCAAAATATTTAAATGCATCAGAGAAGTACTCATTCACTTCCTCAATATTATTTGTCTCCACCTGACTAGTGACCAAAGGAACTAAGAATGCAATATTCTTTATATCAAAGTTGGTGACCTCGGTATATAAATGGCTGTTAAACATTTGTAATTATTTTCATATGTAGAAATAAGCTAAAATTTTGTATTGGAATTTTCTATATATATTGATAGATCCTTACCTTATCCATACTTCTATTATCGAAGTGTTCAACCAATCATACTGGAACAACTCTATAATATCGTCAAGAAAAATAAAATTCTCAAAGTCTCTCCCAACTGCATCTTTTGTTAACTTGACCATCATATTTGATCCCGATCTTTGGTTAGCTAAGTATCGACACAAACATTTAGATTTGCTTCCCAATTTGTCGAATGTAGTTTCGGGAATGAAAGATGGCTTGGGCATAGGAGGACGACTAGCAGAAGTTTTACTTTTTGGTTTACAAACCTATTAATTGAATTACATACTTATATTACATGAGTTCATATATGCAGTCAAATATGAAAAATATGGTAGAAATAAGGTATACCTTATCATTGATAACCAAGAGTCTAGGCCAACCCACCATAGCACCCTCAGCTTCTTCAACTGTACTATATTCAGGATTAGGTATGGGTAGTGGTTTGTCCCCCATTCTGTCATACACAAGATGGATGGACACACGGCAGATGTCATCAGTAATTTGTTGGCAATGCAATGTACCACCAAGGTTGTACACTTTGCCCGCTGCCACAACATTATATTCTGGAACCTCCACTGCAAGTTTACAGTTCATACCAACCTAGATTGAAATAATATAAGTTATATAAGAAACAGTAGAACAGATACATGTTACAACTATATATTATCATATATTTATCATACTAATAACACAACATATAGAACAAAAACTTACTGCAAATTGTTGTGGTGGTTCATCGGGAGTGCTCCCATGACCTTCTACAACTGTAGCATGGGCTTGTACCTCATCACTTGAGAGATGTGCAGTATGAATAGGTTGAGAAGGTTGAGTAGGCCGATATGAAGACATTATTTCTTTTACTTTCTGCGCTACTAATGCTTCAACATCTTCTTGTGTAAGACCTCCTGCATGACCTCTTTTAGATTGCGAAGGGCCAAAATAAGACTTGAATCCTATGCCAGCTCCTAATCCCCTAACACGGCCAGGATGCTCCTTCGTACCAAAAGCAACTGCTAGTTCATCCATGTAGCCAGTTGGGATGAACTTTCCTTCCTTCCTTTGCTCGTGGAGATCAATCTATTCATAGTTAATAAAAATATTAAATCACAATATCAATTAGATATAAATAAATCTAAGTTTGTGGAAGTTACTCTTTACTTAGTTGGGATAAACCTACCATCTTTTGTGCCACCTCCTTAGTTGCAGGGTTGACAATTTCACCGGCTCGATTCTTTCTAGCATCAATCCATGTCATGTGTCAGGGTGGTCGCTCAACTTGAGTTGTACTAGATTCTTCTCCAGAAGATGATTGATTCTCTTGTAGTTGGTGGCGGAAGGCATAACCACCGGGCCCCAATAGATGGTCATGCACATTTTTAGCCTGTCTTTCCTTTTGACCCTGGTGAATAGCCTGATCATTTAAAATGAGGTATTGCAATTTAGACTTGGCAAACATGTATAAAAATATTCACCTCCTTAATTGTATAAAATTAAATATTCATACAATACATCACAATCTTTATTACCTGAAACTCTTTCGATCTCCTAGCTGCAACAAATCTTTCCCACACCTCAGGATCAATAAAAATATATGCATCTGTAGCTTTCTTCTTTTGTTTAGGAATATTTATAAATTCCCTTACAAGATATGTCTTAAAACCCCTCCATCGTACACCACAACGTTGTAGCACTCTTTTCTTGTGATATTTTTCATTTAGATAAAAAACACCCTATACATACAAAAGAAGCAATTAATAATGTTGTTTTGAAAAGGAATTAATTCCAAGCAAACTAAATTAGAATCAATAGATAAAAAACATATCACTTCCACTCACAGATATATCTTTCCATATGAGGTCTTTTTTGGCATTAGGAACATCATGCCAATTTTCTATATCTATTGGCACCTTAGTGCGCGCAGTCACCCCTACGTAATGCTTGAAAACACTAGCATGTTCCCCAACAGGTGCTCCTGTCATATCAAACTGGACTGGCAATTTATCCCCTTTAGCCCTGAGCTCCTGCAGCCTACGCATCAATGTAGGACCTCTACAGTTCTTAGCATCACCACTACCATCCTCATGGTGCTCATGCTCAGAATGTTCATCTTCATGGTGCTCATGCTCAAAATGTTCATCTTCACTCGCCATTTTAGAACCTGCAAGTATACATGATAAAAAAAATAAGTGATAATAAAAGCACAAGTGATAAGGTATACATGATAATAAAATAAATAATTCAAAGAATACATGCCTTTAGTTTTGGTTGAGTAGTTAGTCAAGGAAAATTCCTTCAGCATGGTCTTGACATTTATAATATTCATCGGTGTTATCTTCAACATTTACACTTGGCAAACCAAATGAGAATGGACTGGAATCATCATACTTTTCGTAGTATTCTTCTTCATTTAAAGGATCTACAGTAAACTGTCTTTTTCCATTAAGAACGACAGACCAATTTTTATTTGTCGGGTCATCAATATAGAATACTTGTTTTGCTTGGTTTGCCATGATGAATGGCTCATCTTTGAAACCAATCTTTTCAAAATTCACCAATTTGAAACCCAACTCATCCACTAAAACTCCTTTATTGTTGTCAACCCAATTACACCTAAATATAGGAACTCAAAAATTTGTATAGTCCATTTCCCATATGTCCTCAATGATGCTGTAATATGACATCTCAACTTCGCGTGGTCTTTTATCTTTGGTACTAGCAAAGTACAATGAAAAAGCTTTAACAGTGACCCCACTATTTTGAACTACACTACTTTCATCTTGACACTTCGTGTAGTATGAAAATCCGTTAATGTCATAACCTTCATATGACATGACATCCATTTTTGGCTTAAAGGCGAGCCATTTTATGTTCTCAACAACATTATTTGGTGATTCAGATAGTTGATTAAATACTTTCTCTTCAAACCACCTAATAAATGTTCGATTATGCTCTCTTGCAAGCCACATTGAACTGGATCGTGGATGATTTCTCTTGATAAGATCATTGTGTTCTGTTATGTAGCTACTAACTTCATCGATGTTGTGTAAAATATACAAATGTGCTTGTTCCCACAACTCACGACTGATTCCTTTCACTCATCCTCCCAGAGTTCCTTTGCCACAATAAGATCCAGTGTGATGGGAATTTTTTTGATCGCTACAAGTTTCATTGCAATTCAAAAAATCATTACAAAAGTCCATCACCTCCCTAGCCACGTAACCCTCAACAATACTCCCTTCAGGACGATAACGATTCCAAACATCACCTTTAAAAACACTCATGTAGCGTTCAAATGGATACATCCAGTATAAGAAAATTGGACCCAACATCTTCACCTCCCTTGTAATATGTACTACAAGATGAACCATGATATCAAAAAATGAAGGAGGAAAGTACATTTCAAGCTGACACATGGTAACAATTACATCTTTTTGTAATTTATCGAGAGTATCAGGATGTATCACTTTGTTGCATATTTCATTGAAGAAGAAACAGAGTCTTGTGATTGCAAACCTTACATGCTTCGGCAATATAGATCGAATAGCCACAGGTAAAATTTGTTGCATTAAGGTGTGACAATCGTGAGATTTGAGACCTATCAGTTTCAGATCCTTCATTGATACCAATCTACGAATATTAGAAGAGTATCCTTGTGGAACCTTAATATTATACAAGCACTCACAGAAATTCTTTTTCTCTTTCTTTGACAAAGTGTAACAAGCCGATGGCAAATATGTGCGGCGACCCCTGATCTCCACTGATAATTCTTTTCTAATACCCATTAATTCTAAATCTTTTCTAGATTTGATGCCATCTTTAGTCTTTCCTGGTATGTTCAATAGCGTACCGATGATGCTATCACAAATATTTTTTTCAACATGCATGATGCCAATGCAGTGTCTAATTGCCAAAGATCTCCAATAAGGAAGATCCCAGAATATTGACCTCTTCTTATATAGAGATTTGTCACATGCGAGTGTATGACTACTTGAACTCTTTCCAAATTCATTAACAATATGTTTCACCCTATCATATACAACATGTCCTGGTATAGGTTTAGGAGCACTTCGTTCCTCAGTTGACCCATTAAAGGTTTTGTGTTGCCTTTGATAAGGATGCACTGATGGGAGAAATCTCTGATGACCAAGATATACGATTTTACCACCATGTTTCAGTCTGATTGAATCAGTATTTTCCTCACAAACAGGACATGCTTTGTATCCTTTTATGCTATATCCAGACAAATTTCCATAAGTTGGAAAGTCATTAATCGTGCAAAATAACATAGCACGCAAACTGAAGATCTCTTTACATGAAGCATCATATGTCATAATACTCCCATAGTTTCATTAGGTCATCAATTAGAGGTTGAAGGTAAACATCAATATCATTTCCATGTTGCTTGGGCCCTGATATCAATGTTGACAACATCACATACTTATTTTTCATACACAACCAAGGAGGAAGATTGTATATAACAATCATAACAGGCCACGTGCTATGTTGGCTGCTTAATGTACCATAGGGATTCATTCCATCTGTACAGAGTCCAAGTCTTAGGTTTCTTGGTTCTTTACCAAATTGAGGGTATAATAAATCAATTTTCTTACATTGTGGTGAATCAGATGCATGTCGTAGGACTCCATCATCATTGACCTTTAACTCCCCATGCCAAGACAAATTTTGTGCATCTTCTGTATTAGCAAATAAGCGTTGAAATCGTGGTATTATTGGTAGATACCACATCACCTTGGCAGGAGAGCCATTTTTAGCCTTAGCTGAATTTGTAATCTCATACCTTGACGCGCCACATTTTGGACAATTTATCAAATTACTATAGTCCTTCTGAAATAACACACAATCATTTGGACATGCATGAATCTTCTTAGCCTCCATTCCCATTGGGCACATTATTTTCTTTGCTTGATATGTTGAAATTGGAAGCTCGTTGCCTTCAGGAAGAATTTCCTTTAACAAAGACAACAGTGAAGTGAAACTCTTATCGCTCCACCGGTTTTGAGCTTTCAGAGTGTATAATCTCATCACAGCACTCAACCTCGTGAACTTAGTACAACCCTTATATAATGGTTTTTCAGCATCATGGACAATGTTTGCAAATAAAGAAGGTGGATCAATGACATTGTCCCGACAACTACGTAGCATCTCATCAATCATATCATCCTGAATCTGGTCATCTTGAATCGGTTCATCATTAACATTATCATCATTATCTATATCTTCTATGCCACAACTATTAGTATCGACATTTTCTACTCCATAATTCAATTTCTCTCCATGCCAATACCATTCATTATAACCTTGTATGATCCCATTGCATATGACATGATTCTTAATTTCCTCACCAGTATCAACTTTCAAATTGTCACAACAATTTCTACATGGACAATATAGCCTATCTGTAGGTAGTTTCCTATGTTCCTCATCAAATCTGATAAATTCATCAAGACCTTTGGCAAACTCTGGACTGCAACGGTTCTTGATAGACATCCAACTTCGATCCATTTTCTATATCACATTAAAATTAATTATAAAACTAACAATTTAATATTGATACTATAATAATCTGTAAGTTTTTATTGATAGAAAGTGTACCACCTATCCCATTTTTGAATATTTAATCTCACTAGTAACTGTATAATGTATGTTTAGTTTTGAAGAAAATTTCAGCAGCATTTCCCCTAAGTTCTCCAAGTACACCAATGTAAATGGCAAATAACCACTCACATATGTACCCAGAGAACAAATGGAGAAATCCTACTGAAATAATCTACAAAACCAAACATACATTATACAGGTACATCCTAAATGAGATTAAAATATCCAAAAATAGTCCCAAACGAGGGACTATCCAAAGTTTACTCGTAATGAGTAAATTTTGTATGGGTTTCTAAGTTAATATATAAATGCATTATTTTCATATTTATATATTAAGTTAAACATCATGCATCAACCCTAAAGTGTCAATGTAGGAGTACACATGTCTAATCTAGTATTAATTTCTAAAATTTATATAATGATTACATATGAAAAAAGACATGCATGTTTTTATTATTGGGTTATCAAATCATATAAAATGGAAAATACTTGTACAAATTAGCAAAGTAAGGTTGTTTCCAACAGTCCAAAGATTGAAATCATTATAATATTCAGAACAATTTGTGAACATTATAGCAAATATGATTAAAATATTTATAGCTCCAACATAAATAAGTTCCAGGTCCATCTCGGTCGACAATTAGTCGACCGAGAGACCACCTGCGCGTAGCGTCCAGGTCCACTCTCGGTTGACAAATTGTCGACCGAGAGTGGACCTGGACGCTGCGCGCAGGTGGTCTCTCGGTCGACTAATTGTCGACCGAGATGGACCTGGAAGCAACAATGGCGGCGGGCGGGAATGAAGGGGAACAAGGAACGAAGGAAGCTCGAACTTACTTGGAAATGGCAGCGAGCTTCGTAGAGGAAGAGACGAACTTCACGGAGAGGCGGCGACCTTCGTGGAAGAGTGGAAGGTGTCGACGACGAGCTTCACAGCAACGAAAAGTTTCACGGCAACGAAGAGAGCTTCACGGAAATGACGGGCTTCATGGAGGAAGAGTGGAAGGCGGCGACGACGAGCTTTACGATCCTCTTCACGGCGACGACGAGCTTCACGATCCTTTTGGCGGAATAGAGAGGCGGAAACGGCTTCACGGAGAAGCATTCACGGTAACGGCAGAATGACAAAGTGAAAAGGGGTTTCGCGGCGCCGCGGGAGAGAGGTTAGAAAAGAGAAAAGGGTTTCGCGGGGGAAAGAAAGACTAAAATTTCAGCTTTTTGTACGGAACGAAAACTGTAGCGTCGGTTAACAACCAAAAACTGACTCTACAGATAAACGGTGCCCGTGTCGGGTTGTTTAATATAAATCAAACGCAAACTCAGTCGACGAATTTGTCGACCGAAGAGACCTATAGGGTCGGTTATTTGATAAAACTGACGCTACAAGTGCTAATACGAAGAAATCTGGATCGTTTCGGTTGACGATTTGTCGACTGAACAGGAGCAAAATTTCCTTCGTACAAGCACCTCTAGGGTTGGTTTTTTCATATAACCGACCCTAAAGGTGCTTATACATGTTTAATATAAATCAAACGCAAACTCGGTCGATGAATTTGTCGACCGAAAAGACCTATAGGGTCGGTTATTTGATAAAACCGACGCTACAAGTGCTAATACGAAGAAATCTGGCTCGTTTCGGTCGACGATTTGTCGACCGAATAGGAGCAAAATTTCCTTCGTACAAGCACCTCTAGGGTTGGTTTTTTCGTATAACTGACCCTAAAGGTGCTTATACATATTTAATATAAATCAAACGCAAACTCGGTCGATGAATTTGTCGACCGAAAAGACCTATAGGGTCGGTTATTTGATAAAACCGACGCTACAAGTGCTAATACGAAGATATCTGGCTCGTTTCGGTCGACGATTTGTCGATCGAACAGGAGCACAATTTCCTTCGTACAAGCACCTCTAGGGTTGGTTTTTTCGTATAACTGACCCTAAAGGTGCTTATACATGTGTGAAAAACTAAACTGGATATTGTCGGTCGACAATATTGTCGATTGAGACAACCTATAGGGTCAGTTATTAGAAAAACCGACCCTAGAGGTGCTTCTAAGAAAGAAATCTGGCTTCATTCAGTCGACAAATTTGTCGACCAAATGAAGCCAGATTTCTTTCTTAGAAGCACCTCTAGGGTAGGTTTTTCTAATAACTGACCCTATAAGGGGTCTCGATCGACAAATTCGTCGACCGAGGAGCTCTAAAGTGCTTCCACAACCCTAATAATTATGTTATGTGAAACTTTAATATATGGTGATGTCGTATGAAACCCTAATATGGGATAATGTTATGTGAAACCCTTATATGGAATGATGTTTTGTGAAACCCTAATATGGAAATGTTATGTGAAACCTTAATATAGGGTGGTGTTGTGTAAAAACCCTAATATGGGATAATGTTATGTGAAATTCCAATATGGGATGATGATATGTGAACCCTAATTGATAAAGATGGGAAACTCAAACCCTAATGAGGGAATAGAAATGTTATTTTTGTATTGCATGATGTTGATATGAAATTGATATGGTTGATATGAAATTGAGATGATTGTGTAACAAATATCCTGAATACCTTGGTTAGATGACCTGAAGGTAATAGTTACCTGATAAGTGATAACCATGTTTAGTGATAAACTAAGGGTTTGAATACCCAAAATCAGCAAATGTGATGATGGTGGTATTGAGGGATGTAAATTCCCAACAATGAGACAAAAGATTGAGATCCCAATGCTTTATAACGTTTTGAAAAGTACTAAACTCTATTCAAAAATTCAGTCAGTCGACTATTTGTCGAACGAAAGAGCTCTAGGGTCGGTTATAAGGAAAAAACCGACCCTAAATTCATCCTCGGTCGACAATATGGTCGACCGAATTTGTCTCGGTCGATAATATTTTCGACCGAGATTAAACTCGTTTCAATGTTTTAAATTAAGTACCAAGTGTGTGTGTATGAGATTAACCAAGTGATGCTTTGTCAAATTTAGCCATAATTTATTTTTCAATCATTTGAAATAACAATATTCTTATATAACATGTATATGTCCAAATGAAGCCATGGAAAACACATTTATTCATAACAATTTAATGCCCATACACTTTATAAGATGAAGCATGACATACTTGCTTTATAAAAAGATATCCATTACAATCATTACAAACATATCTCATAATCTCACTGAAAAGACCGAAGGATTACATCAATGTCTGGATCTTTTCCAAGAAAGGGCTCAGCTCCATAATATTTGACCAGTGTCTGCCACTCCAAGGCACCTGTCTTGGTTAAGGCATAAGCCTCCAAGAAGGTGGGAACACGATCAAAGCAAAAGTTGGCAGCAATGTCTTGAAGTTGAATTGGGGAAAATTGAGTATGTGTGAGATCAGGAGATGGTGGAGGTGGAATTTGATAGTAGTTGTAGGAAGGATTGTATGGATTTATCATGCCAGGATTAAGGGAATAGGGATATTCATTAGGTTGGTTAGGAGAGAGAGATTGCATCCTTTGGTTTAAATAAGTCATGCCATGGTGATTATAATCCAATTGCCTACTTAGGTGATATTGGGATCCAGCAATGTATGTCAAAGTGTTTGTAATAGGATCATGGGGTAGGTTGGTAGGAGGAGGTGGTGGAGGTATGTCTTGGGTGGATGTCTCCCCTTCAGTCCTAGCCCTTTTGTGGCCAAAGTCGATTCCCATCTTTTCCACCATATTTTTACTTATCTTTTGGGGTTTTCTATCCCATGTGTAACCTAAGTCGTCCTCAATATTCTTCTTAAGAAAATGTTGAGTGATTTGGCATACAAAGTCAGCATAAGGTGGATTGCCAGAAAACTCAAACATATTCTTAAGGATGATATGAATAAATTTTATGGGAATACCTTTGACAATGGCATAGATAAGGCACATACAAAAGGTGGGTACTTCAGATTTGTTTGCTCTAGGATGGATATTGGTGGCAACAATGTGATTTATGATCCTAGCATCGGGTTTTAAATTTATGGCATAATAGGTACCCCTATCTTCATGGCAAGTCGTATTTGATTGAAAGATGGCTTTTTTGACATCACTAAGTCTAATTGTAGTGTCATCTTGGGACAGTTTGTTGAGTGGATTTCCTCTGGTGAGATCAACAAAATATTTATATTCTTCTATGTTTATGTCAAGCATATCAAGAATACCCTCCTCAGTAAAATGGAATCCATACCCACCAACCATAGAGGAGAAGGAATCATGGTATGGATGTGGGGTTAAATTGGCATAGAATTCATTAACTGCTTTAGAGGAGTAGGAATGGAAGGAGGGGATCAGAAAATCAGTCAAATGTTGCACCTTAAAGAGTTCCTCCAAATCGACAATGTTCTGGAAGTCCATGACGTCGACTGGCCGTCGTGGAAGAGGAGGCTTTGAGGATAGCCTGAGGTAGCGGTCGCCTACAGCTGCGTCTTTGAAGGGGACGTCGTTGATGAACGGCAGTGGATCAACTGTCCTTCCTTTCCTGCCTGCAACTTGCTTCATTCCACGCGTTGATGAGGAAGCCATTTTGTTGCTTTGAAATGGAGAAATAGCAAGCAAGAATTGGATGTAGAGAAGCTAAAGATTTTCACAAGAATACACTAGAGAGGAGCTAGAAAAGTGAGAATGTGAAGGTGTGAAGAAATGGATCATTTTGGGTGTTATTTATAGCAAAACAGAGCCCATTTCGGTCGACAATTTGTCGACCGACGGCCGCAACGGTCGGCCAACGGTCGATCGAAAAAATAGCCGTTATGACGGTCAACGGTCGTATTTATAGCCGTTAATGGTTGAAATTCTAGCCGTTACGAAGGTTGATTTTTTTATCCGTTACGACGGTTGATTTTTTTAGCTATTACGACGGTTAGTTTTTCTATTCGTTCCTCGGTCGACAATATTGTTGACCGAATGGACTTCTAAGGTCGGTTATTAAGAAAATACCGACCCTAAAAGTTACTTATACACATGAAAACTGACTCCTTATCGGTCGACAAATTTGTCGACCGAAAATGCTATAAGGTCGGTTATAAGTCCAAATCCGACGCTAGATGTGCTTATACATGTGTGAACTATCTGGATCCAGAATAGATATCGATCGACGAATTCATCGACCGATATGTTTCGGTCGACAATATTGTCAACCGATATGTTTCGGTCGACAATATTGTCGACCGAATTGACTTCTAAGGTCAGTTATTAAGAAAATACCGACCCTAAAAGTTAAACACATGAAAACTGACTCCTTATCGGTCGACAAATTTGTCGACTGAAAATGCTATAAGGTCGGTTATAAGTGCAAATCTGACGCTAGATGTGCTTATACATGCGTGAACTATATGGATCCAGAATAGATATCGGTCGACGAATTCTTTGACTGATATGTTTCGGTCGACAATATTGTCGACCGAATGGACTTCTATGGTCGGTTATTAAGAAAATACCGACCTTAAAAGTTACTTATACACATGAAAACTGACTCCTTATCGGTCGACAAATTTGTCGACCGAAAATGCTATAAGGTCGGTTATAAGTGCAAATCCGACGCTAAAGGTGCTTATACATGCGTGAACTATCTGGATCCAGAATAGATATCGCTCGACGAATTTGTCGATCGAGAAAGAGCCAGATTTCCTTCGCATAAGTACCTCTAGGGTCGGTTTTAAGGAAAAAACCGACCTTAGAGGTACTTATCGGTTGACGAATTTGTCGACCAAGTGAATCGGTCAAAATATTGGTCGACTGAGGAAGCCTCTAAGGTCAGTTAGAAGTGCAAATCTGACGCTAGATGTGCTTATACATGCGTGAACTATCTGGATCCAGAATAGATATCGGTCGACGAATTTGTCGACCGAGGAGGCCTTTAAGGTCGGTTTTGTAGGAATAACCGACCTTAAAGGTGCTGATCCGAGGAGGACTGTAAGGTCAGTTATAAAGAAAAAACCGACCCTATAGGTTCTTGTATACGTGAAATTCAGCTCTTATTCAGTCGATGAATTTGTCGACTGAGGATCCCTGTAGGGTCGGTTATAATGTAGAACTGACCCTATAGTTCGAGGCGGGAAGCCAAATCTAAGCAAATTTTTGCCGCCGGAAAAATTGTCTATAAGGTCACTTATTTTAGAAAAACCGACCCTATAGAGATGTACTACAAGGTCGGTTATTTTAAAAACAGCGACTCAAAAGGTCTTAAGTGGTGCCCGCATTTTTTATAGACATATAAGGTTGGTTATTTGGAAAACCGACCCTATAGAGATACACTACAAGGTTGGTTATTTTAAGAAAAGCGACCCAAGAGGTCTTAAGTGGTGCCCGTGTTTTTTATATACATATAAGGTCGGTTATTTGGAAAACCGACCCTATAGAGTTACATTACAAGGTCAGTTTATTTAAAAAAACCGACCTAAGAGGTCTTAAGTGGTGCCCGTGTTTTTTTAGACATATAAAGTCAGTTATTTGGTAAAACCGACCCTACATGTAGTGACGTTATAACCCATTTCTGTACTAGTGTTAGTTAGGTATTTTGTGATTAAACTCTGGGTTTATCCTCCCATTTATTCTTCTCCTTTCCCAATGGGTGCAATAAATGGGTAAATCTATACTTTCCAACCCAAAACTTCTCTCCCAAAATGATTAATAGTCTAATAATCTATCTATGTTGATTAGTCATAAATAGAAAAAAGCAACTTCATAGATTTATATCCAAAAAATAGGGACAAAGATGATATTACTGCATGGAATTTAGTTACAATGCATATTTGGGCTACTCCCTGATCCTAAGGAATCATGGGGTTTAGCCCCACATGGTTTTCATTGACGAATGCATGGTAGAGAAAGGAAAAAACATAGGGAACATTAGAAAAACTAAGTAACCTTTGGTGAATAGCTAATCTGGGTGATCCCCTATGTCGTGCGTGTAATCGGCTATTTTTCAACTGTCGATTCACCATTCAAAGGTGCTCGGATCATCCCGGGTGAAGCCTTCGATTCCTTTCTCTTCCCTCGTCTCTCTCTCTGGTGTTGTGTAATGCAAAACGACTACTTTTCTCATGTCTGGCCAAACTCCCCTTAGCTCATAGGAGTCACTTACGCTACAAAATAATGTCAGCCATTGGATTAAATTTTTATCTTCAAATTTTCCAAATTGGGCAGACTCAATAGTAATGACTTGACAGTCAGTAGTACCGAGTTCCTAGGGTGGTTGTGACTTATGACAATGTTGGTACTATCGACTTGTCTCGATAGCACTGAGTCTTTAGGTTGCCCAAGCACTTCCTTACTGACGCCATCTCGGTAGTACCAAGTTTGTGAACTCGATAGTACCGAATTTTCACGATTCATCCTTGTGCTTTACTGATGTGGTTTCGGCACTACCGACTTTGGGTGTCAATAGTATCGAGTATGTGTGAGTCTCTTATGGTCAAGTGCTGATGTGAAGTCGGCACCACCGAATTTTAGTGTCGGTAGCATCGATTCTGTGAAGTTCAATTGTACATGAAAATACACAAGAATGTGGATAAATGCTCGGGATAAATATTAAACCATCTTAAACAGTAAAATAATATAATTTGATGCATTTAGATAGCACAAACCATTAATAGAATTTCATGCATTATTAATCAAATGAATGTCAAAAAAATACATAAATCAAGCAAAATATGCCTGTGAAAATGACAAAAAACTCATGCATCACATCTCACATAGAGGGTAACTATGTAAGGTAAGGGTTTTAATTAGGGAGACAAAATTGAAATAGTCAAAATCCAACTACATGGGCTCTGATTCCATCTTATATGGAGGGGCCCGATAGGGAATCTACTCCCTACTTAATTTGTGAGTAAACTCATCTATCCAAACATACTTACAAGCATGCTCGAATAGACATAATTTTTTTTCTCAATTGATGGTATACAAGAATAACTAGAGTGTAGAAGCGGAATAATATTTCATGACTATATTCAATTTTGCAAAAGTACATAATCATCTCCCATAAAGGGTTTACCTATAAAATATGGATTGAGTAAAATAGAGAATAAGGGATGTCAAATAAAATAAGGCTTCCCATAGAATAGGTAAGTTCCACCCAAGCGGGTATCAAAAGAATATGACATTCTAAAAGATAATATACAAGAAGAACACTTGCCATAATAAAACATAAAATTTGTGCCTCAAAAACTCACATAAAACTTGGGCACAAAATCCATCCTAATAATATCAACCTACATGCATGTGAGATAAGCATAGCACTAGAACAATATAAAGTCAGTGGAGACTAAGGCTCACAACCTTAAAACCTGACAGAGAATGGCACACAACCAAACTCCCTTGGCATACAAGTCAGAGTATGGGGCATATGATCCACCATCCCATATATATAAAAGTTCAGGTGGACTAAAACCTCAGTGCATGATAGGGGAATAAAACACAGTGCCTAATAATCACATACGGGAGAAAACCCCAGGAGAACAAAACCCAAATAACCAAAGTATTACATTACTCTAGGGCTACTAAATCACAAGGCATGCATAAATGTAGAGGCAAGTGAAAGTATGGTCATATGAAACAATAATATGAGAATAAACAACAATCATCATGTGGGGTCAAAGGGCACAAACAAATATCCAATCATGTCCATATGTGATCATAAAGTCCACCATAAGAAGATTAGAGCATAAATACTCAAGTCAGGGTTTCCACGTGGCATAAAGTGTACAAGATATAAGGAAGAGTCCAATGAGATTATAGATCATATTAGGTAAACAATATAAATTGAATAATATTAATACACAAATGAGGCAACCTCTCAAGAGAGAGAGAGAGAGAACAGTTTGCCGGGCATATGTCTAAAGGACTAAGAGAAAGATAAAATAGGTGATTGCTCAATACAGAATAATAGGGATACCTTAGGTAGAGTCTACACAATTCCAAAGTCATTCCTAGGTTCAATACAAGGTCTCCAAAGCACCTATTAAACATGGATGTAGAATTTGGGTTAGGTTTACATTAATTATTCAAACCCTAAAAATTGCCTTCTTATTATTGTTGAATTAGATCATGAAAACTATGCTATCTTGCAGAATACATTTTTTGAGTTCCTATCATATTTTATTTTATTTTTCTCACTTATAGATTATTAGTTATGAATTTTAGAAATTTTAACCAATTAGATAAATCCATTAAATATCACATTCTAGTAGATTGGAATTAAGCAATGAAACCAATACCACTGGATAGATAAAAATACCATGATCTCAAAACATATTTTATTTTATTTTTGTGAGTTGTAAATAATTTAATATGAATTTTGGAAGATCTGAACAATCAAGAAGATAGTAAAATCCACATGTGCAGGAAAATCCACAACGGAGCAAAGGCAGTTGATGTGGCCCAATCTGCAACGACCAAAAGGGTTGGCACTGCGCTTAGTCAGGCTTGCACTCAGTCCAAAAGATAACGTGTCAAAGAACACTCAGAGGAGGCAAAAACACTGAAAGTGTCCCTAGGGAGGAAAAGCAAACCAAAAGGAATGTGAGGGCTATTACTGATAAATTGTTAGAAAGCTTCTCCTTCCTCTCGTTGACTAATCCCACAAAAAACCAAGGCATAGAAGAGCCTGACTATGAGAAGGCCAAATACCAAACCTTTTCCTACCAATTGAAATTTATGTTCCTTGCATTTTTCTCATGGTTTATTGATCTCAGCTAGCCTAAGAACAAGATTGAGACATCCAAGATGCGAAGAAAATCTATTGTCATTTCTACCAAGGGAAGATCAAATCTAGCAATCAAAGCACATTCAACTAATGGATTGAATCTAATATGTCATTGCGAGAATAAAGGAACAATCCCTTAGACAAAAAGACCAAAAACGCCATCAACCAGTACAACAGGTGCCACAAAACCTGGTAAAGATTCCAGTTTAAAACTAGAGCAATGGGGTTAATTTCACTAAGAGATGTTTATTTTAGAAGTAATCGCACTCCGATGGCGAGAGGAGGTCACAGCTACATCAGATCATTAGAGATGTGAAGGTCACCAGGAGGATGAGTAAGAGCTCAACCGATGAAATTGACCAAAGTGAAAACACGAAAGGTCCTAACGAATCCCTGTTTGTGATTATGTAGAAGTAAGAGTTGGGTTTGTGGCATCTGTAAAACTGGACAGAAATGAAACACAAGGGAAATTTGGGCATATCTTATGTGGTGCACATCAAGGCTTGAATTAGGGTTTAAAAAAAAAGAGGATACTATCACGAATTCAAGGGATAAATAATTTTGGAAAACCACTAAGATTTGAGGGAGATATCGTCGCTAGAAAATCAGGATTTAAAAGCAACTAGTTTCCAAACCTACATGGGGTAGATGACGACTACTCAGTCGTTCAATCCAAAATCAACATTTCGAAGGAGATGTGCATTCCTGAACTGGAAACTTTAACGTGATAGGGTGAATATTGGGAATTAAAGTGTGACAATGGGACATTTAAATATTTCCAACTCGAATTGGAATAAAGTGATACTCGAATTATTTCCTTTTGATATCTCTCAAATTGAGGGTACAACATTGTCTAACTAAGCCCAAATTTGGTAGTTAGCTAATTGAGGGGTGAGAAATCTGATTTTGGCATTAGCTTTTACTTTTGAAGAGTTCTAGTATTTTATTTAATTCATTTAAATTATATCAGACATTTTACTTCCTTAATGAATTTGAGGCATCTAGAAACTCCTAAAATATGTGAAATTTAGCCTCCAAGTAAACTCAAACATGAGGAATACGGGTTTATAATTAATTTTCCCTTTTTGGGTTGTATAACAAGTCATTCAATATTTTGGGCTTTAATATACTTTCTCTCTCCTAAATACACTAGAATAGATAAGATTGTCCAAATAAGATAAAATTTCACACAAGCTGATTTTGGTATGTAGATTTTGAATTTGGGGTTTATTCCACTTTTGGATACTTTTTGTAATTTATTTAACATTTTGGCTCTTATTCTTATATTCTTTGCCAAATAGAATTAATATAATTATTAATATGCAAATATTGTGAAACTTGGCTCCCAAGGAAATTGGGACCTAAAGAGCACACTTTTAACATTAAATTACTCTTTTGAGGTTTTCTTTTATGAGTTATGGTACTATCATTATTTTTGACACATCACCATTGTTTTTATCCAAATATTGTATCTTTATTATTAGCACTTACTTAATGGAGTACTATTAATTCACATTGTTACAAAAGACTTATATTTTATTATTATTATGCATAAAATCCACCTTTTACTCAATTAGCATCTTTAGTTTATTTATTCCACTTTAATTAAATTATATGACAATATTAATATTTATAGACATGAAATTGCCAATAGTTATTCCAAAGCATTTTATTCATTTTACTTAACCATTGTGTTAGTAAAGGAAATATATGTAATATATTTCATGATTTTATTTATATGTGGGCACAGTCTTAAATTATTATGCAAATATGTCTTAATTTTTATCTTTCTCTGGTCGAGTTAAGAAACCATTCTCACTAACCTTCTGATCATGGAATAGAATAGAATTCTAGATTCTGATACGTTACACTTGACCAGATCGGTGTAGGAAACCAAGTGGTGTTATCACAAAGGGGATGACATGTTGGTAGTATTATTTGGAAAATTGTTTGACTATGTGTTGCTCAAGGACGAGCAACATTCAAGTTTGAGGTAGTTTGATGAATGCATATTCGCCACATCTTTATTGCAAATTCTAGATTGGTTTTTCTCATTTTAGTTGTTATTTGCATAATGTTTTGTTTTGTTATTTTATCTTTGTTCTATAATATTAGCATTTTGATTTGATTTCTTGCTCTTATGAAGAAGAAAGCACACATCAAATCAACATCAAGATGGAATTCTTTCCCCAAACCCATGTTTCAAGATTCGAAGGAACCACAAGGTAATTTGGAGCTATCTTGCACAAGTCAGGCATGTTCATCAGGCAATCAGATTCCCTGATCAGAGGCCAACATGTTCATCCGAAGCATCTCCACGAAAAGCATCAGAATGGCTGATCTCCAATACAGATCGGTCGTTCAGAAGGTCGTGCCAAATGATAATAAACTCTGACGAATTTTCTAGACAAAATAATCAATCGATCGGTCCACCTATAGAAGAGTGCCTTACAGATAAGGCTGATTGGCTAATCCACCTCGTTTGTCATCCGAATAGCATATATGCCTCCAAACTCAGAAGCCAACGGCAGTGACAAGCATCCACTTGAAGGTTGATCCACTCAATGGGTCAACCGATCCACTTATCACTAAAGGGCTTAACAAAAATATGATCAATCGATTAGTCTCACTGATCCACCGACCAGAAGTCCATCATGGGTGCCACCAAGTGGGTGATCAGCCAACTAGACCACTTGGTAGATGGATCAGTTGATAACACTCTATTTTATGTACTCTTTGTATATATTTTGTACTTATTTTAATATATCTTTTGCTATATTTACCCATAATTTTACCACCTTTTGACTAAAAACTCACTTATATGGCTTTAGGTACATTCACAACCCTGGGTGCGGTCTTTACCTTGATCGTGGCCCACTTATACCTCAACCGCGATCGTGGTTTTGGAGCTCCTTTGAGATCGAGGTCTTCAGGCTTTAAAGATGGACCGTGGCCATAATAAAGCTGCGATAACTACATAACCGCAACCACTACACTGGTCGCAATTGGAACATGGGCCCCAAACCTGACCAAGGGGTTGCGGTGTATTCGGAGACCGTGATCAACACAGACTGTGATCAAGAAGGACCACGACCAGTTTGGAGACCGCGGTCGCTAATGAATCCTTGCAAACCATGACCGAATGAGAAGACCTCGACCTCGACCTCCCCAAACACAACGCACAAGCCGACCTCAATCGCGATCATCAGTAGACTGTGACTAAGTTCAAGTGCGGTAAAACAAGGAATAAATAGCAAACCACGACCGTAGTCTAACCCCTCACCCGACCAAACTGCGACCGCGGTCTAGGCTTAAGTTGGTGGAATGTGCCTATAAATAGCACACCCGCCTATCTTATTAAATCATCAGATCATAGATTAGATCCTGATGACCACGAACTGCTATTGTGTTCCAAAATTGTTCCATACCATCCCATTCGCCAGCTTGGGTCTCCAAAGGTGGAAGTTGAGGAGAGAGAAGACCGAAGACTCCTTCTTCAAGAGAAGAAGACTGTCCACACCACCGATGTGTTAGATCCAGATATGAAGAAGCATTGTGTTGTATCACGTCTCTTCTCTCTAGATATATCATTCCATCTTGCTATACTTCCCTCCTCTCTTTGTGGTGCTTCATGTATCCATCTTTCTGTAATGTCGTTATACTGTCTGCAAGCATGAGCAGCTAAACACCTTAACTTGGTTTGGGAGTAGCCACTAAGGCTCTCCCAACATGTATATTGTCTCTTTATGTTGAATATACATATTCTTATCAAGATTATATCCATGCACCTATTTTAATGCTTCACTTGTATGATTAGCTACCATCTTGTGATGTTTGATTGTTGATATCTTGAAAGAGTAATATCACTTTTATCATGTGTTATGGAATAATATGAATGCACGAGAGTGTTGGAATGCTATGGCTTTAAAACCATATGTTCTGTTGCGAAGTTTACATGTGGTCATCTTGAGAGAGAGAGAGAGAGAGAGAGAGAGAGTGTGTGTGTGTGCCCTTAGACGTAGATCATTCCTCATCTCGAGAGAGAGTGGAATAGATGCTTTAGATGGTTGCTTGTAATCTTGGTAAGAGTTTGCGAGAGAGAGAGAGAGAGATGATGTGGCATGTTGGTGAGATGCTTTAGTAGGTGAACCCCAACCTGGGTTTCCTCCCTTATACTTGTTTCATCTTGTTTCTTTTTCTTTCTTTTGTTCTTCTTATTCTTGTTTTCCTTGACCTACTTTAGTTTGTGTACCTTCGTTCCTTAGGGAACACCTTTTACATACCCTCTTCAGCTGGAGTATATGAGTGTTAGATTTCGTGCTCTTAACACTGCCAACTTTGTCCCTGTGTTCGATCTCGATCGCTACATCGGACCCCGTTTATCATTGTGGGGGCCTGAGAGTCAGGTTATCTCTTTAAAAGTCCAACTACTCTGAATCCACTCCTTTTGGAAGTGCAATTTAGGCCGGTCAACTTTTTGGCACCGTTTTCGGGGACAAGGCAAAGCGGCACTGTTAAGAACTCAATTCCGCTACTATACTCCCATACCTCAAGCTTAGTAATAAGCTTGACAGCATTGTTACTTAAGTTTGTTACCCTGAGTTTGTGAAGAATAGTTCACTTTGACACGTCCAATTTGCTAACTTGAATATACGATCTATTCAGGCACCCAGGAAGAAGCAGGCTTGTTCGAATTTACTCCTTTTCACCATGCCACCTTGCGTGGACGTTACCCTCTCAGGACACGATTGGAATGTGAGGAATGAACACAACCTACAGCCACCAGGAACAAATGAAGATAGAGATGGTCGTTACAATGACGGTCACAATTATGAAGAATGAGAGGAAGATCAAGAAGAGAGACATGGATATGATCGTCATGAGGATGATCGACAATATGAGGAACGTCATCATTGTTGTAGGCATAGAAGAAACCATAACAAGCATGAGCACAAAGCTGAGAGAAATCACAACCACAGGGACAACGATAGTGAGGACTATGAGGAAGGGAAGACCCTTCGTGAGTTGGCAGCAACAAGGATCAACGAGTCAAGATGTCTGATCATTGTACCGAACTTCAACGCAGCAAACTTTGAGCTAAAACCAGCCATCATATCTATGATCCAGAACAAGCCTTCTGCGGGAACTCAAAGGAGAATATGTACCACCATCTCAATGCTTTCAAGAACATTTGTGATACCATTAAGATTAGGGGAGTCCCACAAGAAGTGATTTACTATAAGGGTTTCAACTTCTCCTTGGAAGATAAGGCTCTCTCTAGTATCTAAATCTCCCCCACCCGTCAATAGATAGGTGGAGACCCCTAGTGGATGCCTTTGTCACTAAGTTTTATCCTACTGAGAGGACCATATGTAACATGTAGAAGATTACATCTTTTGCACAAAAGCCAGGAGAAAACCTGCACGAGGTGTGGGAGCGTTACCAAGAATACCTGAGGGATTTCCCGCACCACAACTATTGTAAGGGGTTCCTGGTGACCACCTTCTATAATGGGCTGACTCATATGGAGAGGACTTCTCTAAATGCTGCCACAGGTAGTGACTTCTTGGGGGGAAATCCAAGCATGACTATGAAGATTATATAAATCATGGTTGTGCTCCAAGCAGGAGTAGACTATGAATGGAATGATAGAGCCCCATCAAAGAAGGTAGGATTTGAAGGACCATCCATGGAAGCCAAGGCTTTGGAAACTATAACAGCCCAAATTCATAAAATAGCAACTGACGTTAAACAACTAAAGGATACTGGAGGTAAAGGAAAGAAGCACACCGAGAAGGTGATGAAGTGTGTCACCTATGGTGAAGGAGGACACGGAGTCGATAATTGTATCTACACCAGACCTAAATAGAGTGAAGATAGTGAAAGAGAAGAAGAGACTACGTAGAATGTTTCCTATGCCAACTTCAAGAGGCCAGATCACCCTGGTCTCAGCTTTGGGAACAAGGATGCGGTCGAGAATTCGCACCAACTGGGAAATTCACAAAAGCCGCTGCCAGGATTCAAAAAGAGGAGCGGACAAGCACCGTATACTCAAACAACTAATAATCAGAAAATAAGAATAACTACTTAGCACAAGGCAGGAACCAGACTCGCCAAGGGGCAGGACCAAGCCAAGGAACAAGTCAAGGTCAAGGTCAAGGATAGGGGTAAGGAAAAGATAATAGACAGCCAAACTTAGTGACTCAACTATTTGATTTTGCTAAGAGGCAAGCTACTGTGAGTGATCAACTGGCACAAAGTGCCCTAGCCAATTCTGGCATCCTAACAAGTATGTAAGTCTAGATGGCAGATATGCAGACGCATCAATGCCAAATCGACCAACAGCTCACGCAGTTGGCTGAGTTAATAAAGAATCCCTCAGAAAAGATTCCTTCAAATATGGAGACTGCATAAATGGCTACCCTCATATTTGGGAGGACGCTGATGAACCCTGGAATAGGAAATGACAAAGAGGAAGAAAAAGTTGACGAACCACAATAGGACAAGGAAGTTTCTTTTGAGAAGTCTGGTGACAGGGAGAGGCCTACTGAAGAAAGCTGTGAGAAAAGTGGAGGAGCTAGGGACCCAGATCCCGTTGAAGAAATCTTAATGAAGAAAAGCACATGTGCACCAAGAATCACATTTCCATACAAGGTTATCAAGGCCCACCTGAAGAAAAGATATGAAAAATTCATGGAGGCGGTAAAGAAACTGTATATAGATGTCTTGTTTCTATATGCTTTGGAGGATATGCTGACATATGCTAAGTTTTTCAAGGACCTTATCACGAAGAGAAGGAGAGGAAACCATGTCGAAATAGTACACTTGGAAAACATGTCCAGCGCATTTGTTTAGGATGAACTGCTAACCAAGAAGAAGGACCCAGGGGCCTTTAACATCCCCTTTTGTGTTGGAGACAACGTCAAAAGGAAGGGTCTGGAATATTTGGGGGCCAGCATAAGCCTGGTGCCCCTATGTTTGCACAGAGGTTGGGATTGACCGACATGGTCAAGACGAGTATGAGAATTGAACTGGAAGATCACACTTTTAAGAGACTCGTGGGTATAGTGCAATACGTCTCTATCTGTGTGGGATGGTTCTTCATACCTTGTGATATTGTTGTGATAGATATTGTGGAGGACCCAAAGTGTCTGATAATCTTTGGGTGGCCTTTTCTAGCTACTAGAAGAGCCCTGATAGATGTCGCCAAAGGCGTCATAACCCTCTGAGTTAGAAGTGACCACATTGACTTCAAAGTGAAGGATGCCATGAAGGGACCATCTCTTTCTGAGTCAATCTACTTCATGGACAGCTATAACCAATATTGTGAAGAGATTCAAGAAGAAAAATCCATTGTGGACCCACTTATGAGAGCCTTAAACAACCTAAATCCTTTGACAAAAGACCCCAAAGTGGTTGAGATACTAGATTATCTTTAAAGGTGAAGAAAGTCTGAGTGACATGAAGAAGTGATAGAGACAGTGAAGTACGCTTCTTTGAAACAGTCAAAAGAAGAGTTAGAAGCTCCAAAGCCTAAGCCAGAACTAAAGCTACTTCCAGAAGGGCTGAAGTACAGGTTCATGGATGATGAAAGAAGGAATCTCATCATCATCAATGCTAACCTCACATAAGAACAGCGGGAAAGACTCCTGGAAGAGTTGAGGGGTCATAAAAGAGCCATCGGATATTCAGTTGAGGAAATCAAGAGACTAAACCCAACTTTGTGCATGCATAGGATAAACTTAGAAGAATCGGCAAGGCCATTAGTGCAACCTCAAAGGAAATTGAACCAAATGTTGAAGGAAGTAGTCAAGAAGGAGATATTAAAGCTACATGATGCGGGGATCATATACCCAATAAGCGACGGAAACTGGGTGAGCCCCATTCATGTAGTACCTAAGAAGGGTGGGATGACTGTGGTGAAGGGACATAATGGTGATGAAGTTGCCACCAGAACTATAACAGGCTGGAGAATGTGTATTGATTATAGAAAGCTAAATTCAGCCACAAAGAAAGACTATTTTCCCTTACCATTTATTGATCAAGTCCTAGAAAGACTTGCCCACCACGATTGCTTCTACTTCTTAGATGGATATTCTGGATTCTATCAAGTCTTGATCCACCCAGATGATCAGGAGAAAATGGAATTTACGTGCATCTATGGCATGTACGCCTTCAGAAGGATTGCAACTTTCCAGTGTTGCATGATTTTCATGTTCTCTGACTTCTTAGAATACATAGTGGAAGTGTTTATGGATGACTTCTCTATATATGGAACAGAATTCGATGCTTGCCTAAGAAATTTATCACTGGTTCTGCAAAGATGCGAAGAGAAACATTTGGTCCTAAACTGGGAGAAGTGCCACTTTATGGTTCAGAGTGGCATTGACCTAGGACACAAAGTATCCAAGAAAGGCATTGATGTGGATCTGAGAAAGATCGAAGCCATCTCCAAACTCCCACCACCAAAGTCTGTGACGGGGGTAAGGAGCTTCCTGGGTCATGCTGGATATTACAGGAGGTTCATCAAGGAATTCTCAAAATTATCGAAGCCCCTTTCAAATTTGATGATCAAGGACGTAGTGTTTGAGTTTGATGATGAATGTTCAAAAGCTTTTGAGACCCTGAAAGAGGCTTTAACCTCTGCACCAATCTTGCAACCTACAGACTGGGAGCTACCTTTTGAAATAATGTGCGACGTAAGTGACTATGCCATGGGTGCAGTCCTGGGGCAGAAGAAAGACCGGAAGCACCATGTCATATGTTACGCCAGTTGTACGCGGGATGAAGCCCAAGTGAACTACACCACCACTGAGAAGGAGATGTTAGCGATTGTTTTCGCATTTGAAAAATTCTTATCATACCTTATAGGAGGCAAGGTTAAGGTTTATACTGACCATGGAGCTATACACTATCTCATGCAAAAGAAGGACACCAAGCCAAGACTGCTAAAGTGGGACCTATAGTTACAAGAATTTGATCATGAAATCATTGATAAGAAAGGAAAATAAAATGTGGTTGCAGACCACTTGTCTAGAATAGTTTTCGATGAAGAGTATCAGTTACCTATGAACGGCAATTATGTTGATGAAGCCCTATTGATGGATTAGTCTAGCGAGCCGAGTTTGTCGTGGTTTGCAGATATTTGTAACTATCTGGCTTGTGGCCAACTGTCGCCTGACATAATGTACAACTAAAAGAAGAAGCTTTTCTCTGATGTTAAGAACTATTACTGGGACGACCCACTATTATTTAATAGGTGTGTTCTGACAGTTTGTATCGAAGGTGTATACCATAGGAAGAAGTCTCGTCCATCCTAAAAGAATGCCATTCTTCACCGTATGGAAGACATCACAGTGGAGAAAGGACAGCTGCAAAAGTGCTTCAATCTGGGTTTTACCGACCCACCATGTTGAAAGACGTGACATCTTTTTTCAAGGCTTGTAAGGAATGCCAACTTATTGGAAATATCAGTAAGAGAAATGAGATGCCTATGGCCGACTGGGTGGAAGTAGAAATCTTTGATGTCTGGGGAATAGACTACATGGGTCCTTTCCCATTATCAAAAGGATACCAGTACATTCTAGTAGTTGTTGACTACGTGTCAAAGTGGGTAGAGGCGGTAGCAACCCAAACTTGGGACTCTAAATCTATGATCAAGCTTTTTGAGAAAATCATTTTCCCACACTTCGGAGTGCATCGCACTATCCTAAGCGATGGGGGATCACATTTTGGAGAAAATCAATTTTAGGCACTATTAAAGAAGTATGGGGTAAGGCACAAAGTTGCTACACCATATCATCCTTAAACCTCGGGACAAGTAGACGTATCCAACCGGTAGATTAAATAGATTCTAGAGAAAATAGTCATCCGCACTCGGAAGGACTGGTCCATGAAGCTTGGTGATGCTCTTTGGGCCTATAGGATAGTTTATAAGACACCAATAGGCACGACGCCATACATATTAATCCATGGAAAGTCCTGCCATCTACCTTTGGAGCTCGAACATAAAGCCCTTTGGGCGATCAAGTTTCTAAATATGGACTTGGAAAAGGTAGGACATAAAAGATTCCTAAAGTTGTAGGAGCCCGAGGAGCTGAGATTGCATGCTTACGAGAATGCAAGAATTTACAAACAAAGGGCTAAGGTGTGGCATGACGACCACCTAAAGAACAAGGATGTTCTTGAAGGAGATAAAGTGCTTCTCTTCAATTCAAGCATTAGGCTCTCCCCTGGAAAGCTTAGAACAAGATGGTCAGACCCCTTCTCTGTGGTGAAGATTTACCCATCAGGAATGATGGAGATTCAAGGAGAGAAAACTGGAATCTTCAAGGTCAATGGTCGTAGGGTAAAAAGAATTTATGAAGACGATGCTTTTATGAGAAGATCTGAAATCAATTTAGAGCAACCAGATCAGCCACCTGAGAAAAGGAATGAAGAGTTGCCACACCCAGTTGTGGGACCAAAGGAGTGAAGAATTAAGAACTCTAGCTAGAGACTTTAAAGAAAAAGCTTCTTGGGAGGCAACCCAAGTTTTTGATGTTTCCCTAAGCTTTGTTCTACTCTATCCTTTTTGTTTGTTTAGTTTTCTACCCCCTTAAGTTGTGTACATATCTATCTTCCTTTTGAGTAATAGATTAAAGAAATGAGTTTTGTTTTGACCAAGTTCTCTGATCACTATTTGGACTGCGGTCGCAGTAAAGCCTTGCATTGCATAAGACCGCGACCCGCAGTGTGACACCCCGCCATCACATAGACAACGAGATGACACGCGAAAATGTGTGGAACCATATATTACTGAAAACACGAGTTAATTAAAACCGATTGCGAAAACATATGTACAGAACATTTGCAACCAGGCCCTACAAGAAGATCAGTTCATATATAAATATATTCAAGATCACCTACCAGATATGTTCACAACTTAAATCCACCCACTTTCGCAACAGTGCATATTAGTTCATCACATGTTAGTACATACAGAATGGCCATGTACGGCCAGCAGCAGGGTATACAAAAATTACACCAAATAAACATCGTCAACACCTCTGAGGACCTGAGAGTATAGAGATGACTCTAGGACTCTACAAAAAAACCACCAAAATAGCAGCATGTCCAGCTCTTGCCTTCTACTTCTCTTCTTGCTTCTCGTCCGCAACCTCACGACCACCACCAAGTCTAGAGAGATTACCTAAAAAGGGTGTAAACCAGCGGGGTGAGACACACAGTCCCAGCGAGAAACATAACTCCCCACCGCAACTATAAAACCTCAAAGGTTAAAGTAGATAATAGCAAATAATTGATAAATTGTATAACAAGAGCAGCATACTGAGCAGAGCTATCATTACCATCAAGCTTACCAAGATATCCGGGAGGCATATAACCAAGTATTTCTTTATGGAACATGATTGACAAGATAAGCTTTATAATAACTTATCACAATATATAAGGATCATACACATATCTGCAAGGTGTAACTAGATCAGCTATATAAGCAAGGCCTCAATCTATGTTCTATGTTTTGCTCTAAACAAGATATACTTATTCGACTGGATTACATTTTATTATGCTCTGAGGAAGTGAGCCTTCCCTACTCAGATCCAACCATTGGTTGTGAAGCCCAATCTGGTGCCATACAAGGTCTAAGGAGATCCGGACTCCATGACCTCACCTTCTCACGGTCATTACACGAATCATCAACCAAGACCGTAGTCTTATGCTTATAGGGCCTCAGCCTCTGGGTCAGCTCCGCAAGCTACCCATATCTCTAGCTCAACTCATCATAGGTGCTAGTACATACATCCGAGCCATGAACGCATCATGCTCATCATCACATATCCTGAGCCAGGGTATGTTCACCATGCTCCATATATCTTGAGTCTGCAACCACAGTTTCACTCAACCCTCCTATTTTAGGCTAGGGGAAACCTCGCTTATTCAACAATATGCGCTCCAGGTAATCCCGCAGGATAAACCTGTTTCACCATCACCAAATACTTACGGTAATGGACCTATGGCCAGGGCAAACTACATGATATGTTCATGTTTCATTGATTAGTATATTTTAAGCCAATTGTTGAGGCAAAACAAGGTATAAACATATCCTTATAGAATTACATCATTATTGCCATCAACATACTGTCCTGGGACCTCAATCCCTCATGATATCAACCACTGCCTCTGACACACTTTTTACGTGCGTAGAAACGCAAGTGTACGCGTCAATGTAATATAGGCCTTTGTGAGGCCCGATTCGAACTCAGGGACATGTGAATTATCGGAGACTACTACTAACTACTCGCAATTAGCTAGACCGATTAAATAGTAGGAAGTTGTTCTATAATTAAAAGAAAATGAAATAAAACAAAGAAAAGTGATCGATTAAATGTTTAGTTTAATCAATTCAAGATGAGATCTTTTAGGATTGCGGTTTCACCGCGGGTTTTCATTGTATTAAATTCTATGTAGTCATTTAGATTTATCTCTCTATCCAGGTAGTGGCCTGAAATCAGAATTGCCCACTATCGTGGTACAATTCACTACCTATGTCTAGGTCGGTTCCACAGTCGTAGTAACCTATACCCTAAACTAGGTGCATTAAAAACGATCTCTCGGTATCCACCATTAACCTTACACCACCTTGTTCAAGGGATTTGTCAATTAACGTGAATTTCGTCTCTTTTAAACCATTAATTCTTCTTTCAAAGTAATTAAGGGAATTAGGTTATTATTATGGTGATCAAGCATAATAATATAATTGAGAAAATGAAATTATACCACAGATTTAAGAGATAAAGATGAATTACTATGATAAAATTGTCATACAATGAATTCCCGGGCTACTCCTAGCCCTGCATGTTCATCTCAAAGTAAAACATGGTAGAGAAAAGGGGAAACATGAGAAAAATGTGATTGAGTGGTGAAACCCATGAACGGAGGAGATCCAATCGCTCCTTGGCGTAGAATACGCGTTCTCCCGCCTTTCGGTGGTGGAAATCGTCTTCTTCGGCGTCCGGATCGGCTGGGGCGTGCTTCTGGGCTCCGTTCTTCTCTCCACACCTTCTCGAGATGTGTACAGTGGCTAATGACGTGATTCATTGCTCTTGGCTGCCGTCATTAGGTATAATCTCCGAATTAGGTCACCAAATTACCAAAGCCGTCAGATTTAGATCAATCTGAAGCAAACATGTATCTGGCGGTGTCGATACCATCGACGTGAGTTGATGGTATCGACCCTGCGCGGTATCGGCTGTCTTCTTTTCTTTTATTGCTGCACCTGATGCTATCTCGATACCATCGACGCGGGTCGATGGTATCAACAAACTTGTAGCAACGGTTTTGTCTTTTTGTGTCGTTGTAGCTCCACCAGTCGATGGTATCGACTTTTGTGTCGATAGTATCGAATCTCTTTTCTCCAGCAACCTGATGGTATCTCAATACCATCGACTCTCCTGTCGATAGTATCGAGATTTTGCTGCTCCTTGCAGCTGGCTGCCTGTGGTTGTGTCGATGGTATCGACCACTGTCGATGGTATCGACAGCAGCAGATACTTGTTTTTCCTGAAATTGCAACACAAAACCACATAAGCCGAAACAAAACATATTCTTGTAATAATTTATGCTCAAAATACTGAAATAAGGGAGATTTGACATAGAGAAAGATCATAGACCAAAGTAGATGATTTATGCAATATTAACCACCAAAATGACTAATAAATGCATAAAACACAAATAAAACAAGTCTATAAATGTGACTCAAAATCATCACATCAAACTCCCCTAAGATTGAACATTGCTCGCCCTCGAGCAACTAAATCTTAGAATAGATTTTCCAGAGTCAACTAAAGAACAAATCATCACAACCAACATCCCATATGATCCCCACCGGACATTCACATTCCGGCCCTCACTAACCACAAAATGATAATTACCCTAAAGGCGACAGTAATCATCCATAAAAGATATCTACATCAAAACTGAAGAACACTATCACATAAGGCAGTTAACATAATAAAATTCATCGGTCCAGACTCGGTGCATCTTGTGATATCCTATACTACGTTGCTCGCCCTAACTACCATCTAAATGGAAGCAACTCTGCTGATATTTACAAGTGAGGAGAAAATCACGGTGGCCTACCAATTCGAGCAACGGGTGGATGGAATGGGTGGCTGATGGGAGAAATGGAAGCATTATACGATTTCAACATGCATAAAATAAAAATGCCCTAAATGATGCATTTGCACATGAACATGCCCTAATGCCTAAGATTGGGTGGAATGATGCATGCACTAACATCCCGTCTCAAAATGAGATGGAATATCTAACCGAGCTACATCATGTACTTACTCATCTTAAAATACAGGTGAGATTATGTTCCTTTCTCCTTCTTATTCTAATTGCTTCTTAAAAACTTTCTTTTTTTTCTTTCTCTTATTTTTTTTCTTTCAGGCCCTTATATCCACAACTGACAAGGAATAATTTGTTGGGCTCACTTTTTCTGCATATCTCAAATATTTGAATTATTTAGAAGGTATGGAACAAGTTAATCACCTTTAAAGAAGAAATAAGATACATGATGTACTCTATGCATAAAAATTATGAATGCAACTGAATGACAGGCACCTAAGGATAATGTGCATGTATCACTATTCTATTTTTTTGTTTATGCAAAACATGTGAAAGTGGTTTCAACGCAAGACCTATCAACATGATGATGCAATCAAAGAGATTAAAACTGCAATGTACTTCCAATTTTTATGGTGGATTGTGAAAAACAATGAGGTGGAAAGATCACAAGACTAATTGACTGAACCTTTGAAAAGTATTATGTGTCCCTCCTTACTGACTTGTGTAGTAGTTAAGAGGTTTCACTCTCTTACTTCAAATTAGAGTCTCATTATCATTTGGTCAGTTCAGGCTCAAACAACCAATTCCATCAACTTTTCATGAATCATTAGGAATGTACAGTTGTGATTTTCTATTTTAGAGTTGACAAAACCAATCATTTTCTTAAGTTATGTGCTCAAAGTTGAACAACACAAACTTGTGAACATCAAATTTTTTATTTTCCCTTAACCCATGTACAAGTAAATGAGATGACACATGACTTAAGACATCCACAATTACACTATATAGAATGTGGATCCTACAAAAAAACTAAGATTGCAAGAAATAAATGACAAGAACAAACAAAATAAAACTAAAAACTGAGAAAATAAAAGATAGAGTTGTTCCAACTCCCCCCTAAGCTTGAATTTGACTATGGCCTCATAGTCAAAAACAATCTTAAAGGCTGGAACAGAGATACCGAATTACTCTTCAGGCGGAGGCGGGTACTGTGGGGCCGTGGGATCCCAGGATGGGTACTACCCCTGAAAGCTAGGATCATACTGGGGCATGGGTGGAGATTGTGGATACCCCCCAAAGTAATTATGGCTCCAGTAGTGATGCATAAAACACAAATAAAACAAGTCTATAAATGTGACTCAAAATCATCGCATCAGCCTCTCAAGGCATCATACTCATGTATCAGCATCTTGGGAACGCATCCCTTATCTCATCATCAGAGGATAACACCTCAACTAGGCACTCAGCCTTATATCAGGTCCTCAGACCTATCAACTTGTTACTTTATTAACAAGGGTTATCATCACATTGTGCTAGTCAAAGCACGTATATCTCATAGCTCTTACTAGGCTATGAATCCACATGAAATACCTGTACGGTTAGTATACACATTCGTAGAGATTACTGAAACCATCATGGATTAATAGAATGATCATGCTATCAACTACAAAGAAGCATCCATGAGTATATCACATAAGCTTTATCATTCATAGTATTATTATTAGTCATGGGCATATATTATGTCTTATACTTGTGACCATATGCATGTGTTATATCAACATGTGAAGCGACACCATAAGCTTCCAAGCTTCCTGGTTCACAATCTATCATTTTATCTCATCATCATAGTTGATGGATTCAAGGTGATTACATCATATCACTTGTGTTATTATTATTAAAAGAGAACCATCAACTATATACATTTCGGGTTATCAAAACCCTCACCAAATCTCCTACAACCCTTACTACAGGTATGGTGAGCGGCACCAACCCTCACCAAAGGGTGTACCGGCTAGAGTTCCAAGCCCTAAAGCAACTCACCATCAAAACAGCCTAACACTGCACATCCTCAAACATGCGTCAAGGTTCCACTAACACTCATGGTGTCGGACAGCCATCACCAGGGTATAACGTACAGCACTACCATGGCTATCGTCCAAGGGTCTAACGTGTACCAAGCTAGGGTTAGGGTTAGGTTTCACTATCGGCTAACCTCGAACATGAGCCATATCGACCCAAGGGGTATTGCCCAAGGCGCCCCTATCATGCAACCATCTCAGCATCATCTGAGGGTTAACCCTATCGGCCAGGGTACCCATGACACCTAAGAATGGTGTCGTGCATGGCCATGAAGCATCATAACGGGCATAATCCTAGGGTTGGCATGTCGGGCATGAATCCCTATCATCCAACACTTCATATAGGTCAAAGCCTCAACTTAAGACATGGTGGTATCGGCCAAAGCTATCATGGGCACCATACCATATCGCCCAAGCTCATCAAGGATAACGGCCAAAGCTGTGTCGGGCACCAAGCTATCAAACCTATCATCCAAGACCACCCTAAGACAAGGGATTGCATCGGGCATCCTCTATACACGGTGTATCATCCAAGTCTTAATCCTAAAGAGGGTATCGGGCAACGTCTCATCAAGGGTGTATTGCCCATCCATCAACTCCACCAAGGGTATCGTCCAAGGGACCATAATAGCACCAAGTAAGCTACAACTAAGCATATCAGTCAGGGATAAAAGGATCACCCAAGCAAGCTTATCTACCAAGGATTACACCTCAAGGACATATCATACATCATCACAACTAAACCATGTCGCCCAACACAAGGATAACCCACTAAGCTCTATAACATACAAGGTACATCGGGCACCAAGACAACTATCCTCACTAGGTGTAACGTACAGGGCATTCAACAAAGCATAACACCCAAACACACATGGGTATCGGCCACCAACCAAGCTCCAATTAGGCACACTGTCCAAGGGTACAATCCAAGACAAGAAGGTTATCAGGCAGCATTATCCCAAAGTCATATCGTGCAAGGCACAACCCAACAAGATCATCTTCAACCTCAAGCACAAGGGCACCAAACCCTAATGGATCAAGAAGGTCAGCTCACCTCTCAACAACCAAGAGAGAGGGGTTTTGCACAACCTCTATCACAAATCAGGCAACCACAAGGACCAACCTCAACATAGGTCATCATCTATCCAAAAGCTCACCTATCTAATCCATGGTGAGAGGAGGGTGTTGCTCAAGCAACTAGAATATAATCTCACCTCTCAACTTAAATGAGAGAGGGGTGTTGCCCACATTACTAGAGCTCAAACGCACTTCTCTAGACCAAGGAGAGAACAGAGTGTTTCTTAACAAGGAAACCCTAAATCATGGTTCGACCAACTAGATGTAAAGGCATATAAACCATCAACAACAACAACAACATCATGCTCATAATATCCATAAGATCAACAACATGTTCTAGAGAAAGAAACATACATGCATGGCCGATCATCATCATATATGAAACATGCAATATAGAGAAGGTATTATAGCTAGGGTTAGAAGTTATGTAACCCGCCTTAAGCAAACTCCTCAAGCTCCAAATCTTCAAGCTACTAGCTCCAACCTCACCACTTCGGCCACCTCAAGAAAAGGAACAAGAACCATGACCACCATGGCCGAAAGGTAGGCAACATGGAGAAGAAGATGCTAGGGAGAGAGAGAAGATGCTTACCAAAGGACAAGACCCACCTAGGGTTCAGCCACCAAGCTAAAGGAAGAAGAAGGGATCACCACCAAGGGAGAAGGATCGGCCGCCAACTTGCTCCAAAGGGTAGGTGTATCATGCACCAAGGAAGAGAGGAGCAACAAAGAGCTAAAAGGGTTCCTAAGGGAGAGAACGGAAAGGCATATATAGAAGAGGATGGAGGAGAAAATAAGGTAATGTGTCGCCCACCTAGGACACTTGTCCAAGGGCAAAAGCCACCTCCTTAACTCACCTTATACACATGTTCAAGGCTATTGCCACATGCAAGCACTATGCACCAAGTGTCCACTAGTGGTGACACAAATGAGGTCAAGGGTCAAAGATGGTCCATGGCCGATACTCTCCACCACCATGCCCGATACACCCTATGGGCGACACAAAGCAAGGCCAACACAAGCATCCTTGCCCGATACAGGGCTCAACCAAATAGGGCAAGGCCCAAACAAGGGAAAACAAGGCCCAAAAAAGCTCAACCAAGCCCAAGACAACTCAAGGCATGAGCCCAAACCTTCCTCTCAACCCTAGAGGAAGCAAAGAGAGAGAAAGACATCTCTCAAGGTGACAAACTTGCTCTCCAACCCTATCTTAGGGTATTTTGCAAGTAGCACCTCCAGCTCTCAACTAAGCACAAGAAAACCCTAATCATCACTAAAGATGATTAGCAAGAAACCAAGCACAAGGTTTAGGCAAAACAAACAGGGTAAGCCAAAAATGAAGGTCAGGGTCCTTACAAGCCATAAACCTCTACAAAAGGATTTCGTCCCCGAAATCCGAAGAGAAAAGAGAGGGATACTTCTGCCTCATCTCTTCCTCAAGCTCCCACGTGGCTTCCTCAACACCACAGTGATGCCAAAGAACCTTCACAAGAACCAGGTCCTTCCTCTTCAGCTTCTTTACTCTTCTGTCAAGGATTGCCACCGGACCCTCCTCGTAGGTCACGTCTTCATCAAGCTCAACCTCAACTGGCTGTATCACTGTCTATGTGTCCGGATCACTTTTCTTCAGCATAGTGACATGGAACATTAGATGCAACATGTGAAACTCTGGCGGCAGCTCTAACTTGTAAGCTACCTTGCCAACACGTGTTATTATCGGGTATGGTCCCATATACCTGGGTGCTAGTTTACCTTTATGGCCAAACCTTAGCATGCCTTTCCAAGGTGAGACCTTGAGATATACTTTGTCTCCCACCTGGAACTCCAAAGGTCGTCGGCAATTGTCTGCATAAGACTTCTGTTTGTCCTGTTCCGTTTTCAACTTTTGATGTATCACTCTGATCGTTTCTGTCGTCTGCTGTACTAACTTAGTACCCAAAAGTTGATTTTCACCAGACTCATACCAGCATAAAGGGGATCTGTGCTTCCTTCCATATAGAGCCTCATAAGGAGCCATGTTAATGCTCTGCTGATAACTATTGTTTTAAGAAAACACCATCAAATTGAGATGCATGTCCCAACTGCCTCGGAACTGCAAAACACAAGCTCGGAGAAGATCCTCCAAAGTCTGAATAGTCCTTTCAGACTGTCCATCCATCTGCGGGTGGAAAGCGGTACTGAACCTCAACTGTGTTCCCAATGCTTTGTGTAACTGTTCCCAGAAATGACTTGTGAACTGAGGACCTCTGTCAGAAACTATTGTTGCTGGTACTCCGTACAAACGCCCTATCTCATCTACATACACCCGAGCAAGCTTCTTTGTTGTATACGTTATTTTTACTGGTATGAAATGAGCATATCTTGTCAACTTGTCCACTATTACCCAAATGGAATCATGATTCCTAGCTGTCTTTGGTAGACCAACTACGAAATCCATGGTTATATGATCCCATTTCCATTGTGGTATCGGGATGGGTTGCAACGTACCTGCCAGCTTCTGATGCTCATCTTTAACTTTCTGACATACTACACACTTAGCCACAAACTCAACTACATCCTTCTTCAAGCCAGACCACCAATACAGGTCCTTCAGATTATGATACATCTTGGTGACTCTTGGATGCATACCGTACATCAATGTGTGTGCTTCCTCGAGTACTAGCTTCCTTAGATTATCAACATAAGGGACCATCATCCTACCATGATAGCAAACTAGTCCATCCTCGGACTCATGGAACCCATCATGCTTTTCGCTGCCAAGCTCTGATCTGATCAACTGCACTGCACCATCTTCCTGTTGTGCTTCTTTGATCTGTTGTCTCAGCGTAGGCTTGACTTGCATTTGTGCCAATAGTCCTGCCAACAAGGAAACTTCCAACTGCACATTCATCTGCCACAAGGAGACAAACATATCATGCCTATGGCCTACCAAGGAACTCAACTGTGCCTTCTTTGTGGAGAGAGAAGAAGACTTTCGGTTAAGCGCATCAGCTACCACATTTGCATTACCAGGATGATACTCAATGGTACAATCATAATCGTTAATTAGCTCCATCCAACGACGTTGTCACATGTTCAGCTCACTCTGTGAAAAGATATACTTCAAGTTCTTATGATCTGTAAAGATCTAACACACTTCCCCATAAAGATAGTGTCTCCAAATCTTTAACACATGGACCACCACTGCCAACTCTAAATCATGTGTCGGATAATTCTCCTCATGTTTCTTAAGCTATCGCGAAGCAAAAGAAACCACATGATCTTCCTGCATCAGCACACAACCTAAGCCTTTCTTGGAAGCATCGCAGAAAACAACATAGCCCTTCCCAGGCTCTGGCAGCACTAGCACTGGAGCACTAGCTAGCTTCTCCTTCAAATTTTGGAAAGCTTGCTAACAACGATCATCCCAAACAAAATATACATCCTTCCTAGTCAGCTTTATCATCGACAACGCGATTGAACTGAAGTCCTTGATAAACCTACGGTAGTATCTGGACAAACCCAGAAAACTACGAACTTCTGTCGGCATCTTTAGTTGTTCCCAATCTGCCACTGACTCCACCTTCTTAGGGTCCACTCTGACTCCTTCTATATATATCACATGACCTAAGAAGGTCACTTCCTTCAACCAGAACTCACATTTGCTGAACTTGGCATACAGCTGATGTTGGCAAAGAAGAGTCAACACTTGTTGAAGATGTCACTCATGCTCTTGCATGTCTCGACTATAGATCAAAATGTCATCTATAAAGACTACAACAAACTAATCTAGGAATGGATGGAACACTCTATTCATCAGGTCCATGAAAGCAGCAGGTGCATTGGTTAGCCCAAACGGCATAACCACAAACTCAAAGTGACCATACCTCGTCCTAAACGCTGACTTTGGTATGTCGTTTGCCTTAATCCTCAATTGATGATATCCAGAACGTAGATCGATGTTTGAGAACACTGTAGCACCATGCAACCGATCAAACAGATCATCTATCCTCAGCAACGGGTACTTATTCTTGATCGTAACTTTGTTCAACTACCAGTAATCTATGCATAGCCACATCGACCCGTCCTTCTTCTTAACGAACAACACTGGAGCACCCCAAGGCGACGTGCTCAGTCAGATGAAACCTTTCTCCAACAACTCCTGTAACTGCTTCTTCAACTCTGTCATCTCTACTGGACCCATCCTATATGGTGTATGTGCAACTGGTTGTGTTCCTAGTACCAGATTGATCTCAAAATCAAGCTCTCGAGGTAGGGGAACACCGGAAAACTCATCAAGAAACACATCTGCAAACTCTCGGACAACCGTCACCTCCTCAAGGTTAGGACCTTTCGCCTTAGTATCCACAACGTGAGCTAAGAAAGCCATACAACCTTGTTGCGGCAACTTTTCTACCACCATCTCTGACACTAAACATGTCGGAAGAATCTTCCTATCTCCTTGGAAGATCCACTTCTCTCTGTTGTCATCAAACACCACCTGTTTGGAACCACAGTCCAACACAACCTTATACTTCTCCAAGGTATCCATCCCAAGGATCACATCAAATCCATGCATATCAAGTGGTATAAGATCCACTTGTACACTGTGTCCTAAAAAAGATAAGACACAAGATTGACACTCTTCTCGAAGCATTGAGGAACCATCAAGAGGGGTTTCTAACAACAGGCTATCTTCCTTACAACTAACATGTAAAGGACAGTTATTAAGCAGATTACGTGCAACAAAAGAGTGCGTAGCACCCGGGTCAACCAAAACAGATATAAAGCAAGAAGAAGACAAATCAGAATGAAATAACTCCATCTGACCTGTCACCACTCGCGGGTTGACTATCGCCTCCAGCTGATTCATAGCATAGAATTGAGCCGTTGCTTGTTGTCCACGTCCTCTGCTTCCTTGAGCAGATGATCCTGATTGCAACACTTGACCGTGTCCTCGCCCTCTGCTAGCACTGGGTTGTTGTCTGTCTGATCCTTGTTGATTCTATCTTGGCTGTTGCGTTACCTCAACGTCTCTTCTTGGGTAGTTTGACTTCAAATGTCCCATCTTTCCACAGTGATAACATGACCTGCCTTCTGTCTATGGTCTAGATGGCTACTGCCATAGAAGTTGTACTATGTGCCTTCAACGGCGAAGAAACATGACCTCTTCCCTTACTCGGAGACCACTGTGACGGTGCACTAGAACCTTTCATCATGGAAGGTGCTGAAAACTTTGACTTCTTGATGCCACCAGATCTCTATCCCTAGAACTGAACATCCCTTTTTCTGGTCATGGACTCCCTTTTCTCCTTAACAGATTGTTCAATCCTACGGACAGACTCCACAAATGTGGCAAACTAATCCTGATTATCTAAAGTAGCAGCAGGTGTCGACAGTTTAGCACTCAAACCTTTCTCGAACCGCCTAATCTTCTCATCATATGTCGCTGCCATGTGAGGACAAAACCTCAGCAAGTCCATGAACTTGGCTTCATACTCGGTGATGTTCATCGTTCCCTGGCGTAGATGCTCAAACTGATTGATCTTCTCATCCAGATATGTTTTTGGAAAGTATCTGCTGACGAACTCTCGCTAGAAGATCTCCCAACCGATCTCCTCACCGGGTCACTTGTCCTCCTCAATGGCCCACCAGTGGCTAGCACTGCCCTTCAGAAGATAGACAGCGTGCTTGACATTGTCTGCTTCGGGGATGTCGAGGATCTGGAAGGCCTTCTCAAGACCTATCAACCACAGATCAGCATCTGCTGGATCAGTCGTCCCAGCATAATCTGAAGTTTTGACTCGGCGAAGTGGCTCAAAGGTCTTCCCAATACCCGATGTTTCACTATGGGGAGCATGTGCTCTTGGATGAGGCACTGGCACTCATTCTACCATGTGATTCATCGTAGCCATTAAGTACCCCATAAGCTGTTGGTAGGGTGGGTTTTCAAGAATGTCTGGGTCAATTTGGGGGACCTCAGGCACCCAATCTCCATGTGCCTGCCCTCCTTCTCCATCAACTGATGCAGCATCGCTGCTCTCGGCAGCATGTTCTTCGTGGTTTCTAGACATCTTTAAGTTTTATCTTCTACTGAGGGCAGAAGGTTATTGTAAGAAAATCTGGAAAACTCATAAGAACAGATGCAAACCTAGTCCTAGATCCCTGTAGACTCAGTGAACCTAGAGCTCTGATACCAAACCAACTGTGATACCCCGTCATCACATAGACAACGAGATGACACGCGAAAATGTGTGGAACCATATATTACTGAAAACACGGGATAATTAAAACTGATTGCGGAAACATACGTACAGAACATTTGCAACTAGGCCCTGCAAGAAGATCAGGTCATATATAGATATATTCAAGATCACCTGCTAGATATGTTCACAACTTAAAGCCACCCATTGTCGCAATAGCGCATATTAGTTCATCACCTATTAATACATACAGAATGGCCATGTACGGCCAGCAGCAGGGTATACAAAAATTACACCAACTAAACATCGTGAAACATCATCAAACACCTCCGAGGACCTGAGAGTATAGGGATGACTCTAGGACTCTACAACAAAACCACCAAAACAGCAGCATGTCCAGCTCTTGCCTTCTACTTCTCTTCTTACTGCTCAGCTGCAACCTCATGACCACCACCACATCTACAGCGATTACCTAAAAAGGGTGTAAACCAGCAAGGTGAGACACACAGTCCCAGCGAGAAACATAACTCCCTACCGCAACTATAAAACCTTAAAGGTTAAAGCAGATAATAGCAAATAATTGATAAATCATATAACAAGAGCAGCATACTGAGCAGAGCTATCATTACCATCAAGCTTACCAAGATATCCGGGAGGCATATAACCAAGTATTTCTTTATGGAACATGATTGACAAGATAAGCTTTATAAGAACTTATCACAAGATATAAGGATCATACACATATCTGCAAGGTGTAACTAAATCAGCTATATAAGCAAGGCCTCAATCAATGTTCTATGTTTTGCTCTAAACAAGATATACTTATTCAGCTGGATTACGTTTTATTATGCCCTGAGGAAGTGAGCCTTTCTTGCTCAGATCCAACCATTGGCTGTGAAGCCCAATCCAGTGCCATACAAGTCTAAGGAGATCTGAACTCCATGACCTCACCTTCTCGTGGTCAATACATGAATCATCAAGCAAGACCACAGTCTTATGCTTATAGGGCCTCAGCCTCTAGGTCAGCTCCACAAGCTACCCATATCTCTAGCTGACCTCATCATAGGTGCTAGTACATACATCCGAGCCATGAATGCATCATGCTCATCATCACATATCCTGATCCATGGGTATGTTCACCATGCTCCATATATCCTGAGTCTGCAACCACATTTGCACTCAACCCTCCTATTTTAGGCTAGGGGAAACCTCGCATATTCAACAATATACGCTCCAGGTAATCCCGTAGGATAAACCTATTTCACCATCACCAAATACTGACGGTAATGGATCTATGGCCAGAGAAAACTACATGATATGTTCATCTTTCATTGATTAGTATATTTTAAGACAATTGTTGAGGCAAAACAAGGTATAAACATATCCTTATATAATTACATCATTATTGCCATCAACATACTGTCCTAGGACATCAATCCCTCATGATATCAACCACTACCTCTCAAGGCATCATAGTCATGTATCAGCATCCTGGGAACACATCCCTCATCTCATCATCAGATGATAACACCTCAACTAGGCACTCAGCCTTATATCAGGTCCTTGGACCTATCAACTTGTTACTTTATTAACAAGGATTATCATCACATTGTGCTAGTCAAAGCATGTATATCTCATAGCTCTTAATCCACATGAAATACCTGCATGGTTAGTATACGCATTCACAGAGATTACTGAAACCACCATAGATTAACAGAATGATCATGCTATCAAGTACAAAGAAGCATCCATGAGTATATCACACAAGCTTTATCATTCATAGTATTATTATTAGTCATGGGCATATATTATGTCTTATACTTGTGACCATATTCATGTGTTATATCAACATGTGAAGTGACATCATAAGCTTCCAAGCTTCCTGGTTCACAATCTATCATTTTATGTCATCATTATAGTTGTTAGATTCAAGGTGATTACATCATATCACTTGTGTTATTATTATTAAAAGAGAACCATCAACTATATACATTCTGGGTTATTAGAACCCTCACCAAAGCTCCTACAACCCTTACTACATGTATGGTGAGCGGCGCCAACCCTCACCAAAGGGTGTACTGCCTAGGGTTCCAAGCCCTAAAGCAACTCACCATCAAAACAGCCTAACACTGCACATACTCAAACATGCGTCAAGGTTCCACTAACACTCATGGTGTCAGGAAGCCATCACCAGGGTATAACATGCAGCACTACCATGGCTATCGGCCAAGGGTCTAGCGTGTACCAAGCTAGGGTTAAGGTTAGGTTTCACTATCGGCTAACCTCCAACATGAGCCATATCGACCCTAGGGGTATCTCCCAAGGTGCCCCTATCATGCAACCATCTCAGCATCATCTGAGGGTTAATCCTATCGGCCAGGGTACCCATGATGCCTAAGAATGGTGTCGTGCATGGCCATGAAGCGTCATAACGGTTACCATCCTAGGGTTGGCATGTCGGGCATGAATCCCTATCATCCAACACTTCATATAGGTCAAAGCCTCAACTTAAGACATGTTGGTATCGGCCAAAGCTATCCTGGGCACCATACCATATCGCCCAAGCTCATCAAGGATAACGGCCAAAGCTGTGTCGGGCACCAAGCTATCAAACCTATCGGTTAAGACCACCCTAAGACAAGGGAGTGCATCGGGCATCCTCTATACATGGTGTATCGTCCAAGTCTTAACCCTAAAGAGGGTATCGGGCAACGTCTCATCAAGGGTGTATCGCCCATCCATCAACTCCACCAAGGGTATCGTCCAAGGGCCCATAATGGCACCAACTAAGCTTCAACTAAGCATATCGGCCAGGGATATAAGGATCACCCAAGCAAGCTTATCTACCAAGGATTACACCTCAAGGACATATCGTACATCATCACAACTAAACCATGTCGCCCAACACAAGGATAACCCACTAAGCTCTACAACATCCAAGGTACATTGGGCACCAACCCAACTATCCTCACTAGGTGTAACGTGTAGGGCACTCAACAAGTATAACGCCCAAGCACACACGGGTATCGCCCACCAACCAAGCTCCAACTAGGCACACTGGCCAAGGGTACAACCCAAGACAAGAAGGTTATCGGGCAGCACTATCCCAAAGTCATATCGTGTAAGGCACAACCCAATAAGATCATCTTCAACCTCAAGCACAAGGGCACAAAACCCTAATTGATCAAGAAGGTCGGCTCACCTCTCAACAACCAAGAGACGGGTTTTGCACAACCTATATCACAAATCGGGCAACCACAAGGACCAACCTCAACATAGGTCGTCATCTATCCAAAATCTCACCTCTCTAATCCATGGTGAGAGGAGGGTGTTGCTCACCTATCTTAGGGTATTTTGCAAGTAGCACCTCCAGCTCTCAACTAAGCACAAGCTAACCCTAATCATCACTAAAGATGATTAGCAAGCAACCAAGCACAAGGTTTAGGCAAAACAAATAGGGTAAGCCCAAAACGAAGGTCAGGGTCCTTACACGTAGTGCCCATAACCAGACACCTCGACCGCGACCCGAGGTCACCCTTAGAACGGAAGAGACTGTGACCACGGTCGTGCTTCGAGTATACTACGATCACGGTCATTCCCTTCGATCGTTATGTCACGGTCACTCTAGTATATATATTCTCAAACCATCGTCTCTCAGACTCTTTTTAATTCTAGATTTCCCCAGTCTAAGATAAACCTTGATTCTCTGAAGAACCGCTATGCTGCGACCAACGACTCACTGCCGCAGCAAGCTCATCACCGCGCTTGCCTTCTATGATTTCACCGTCTCAACTGATGAACGAGGTAATTGGAAAACCCCCTTTTAGCACTTCTAATCGCCGATTCTTTGATTTTTACCCATCGCCGTGTCACCGCTAATTTCATCCCACATCTGAACCATTTTTCCCAATTCGTATGACGATGGCTATCTCTCGCGCCGCTGCTGGTTGCTCACGACCTTCCAGATACCCAAACAGTACTAATGACAGTGTTTGCAAACTCCAACTAAAAACCCTAAAAATACCAATAATGGGGCAACCTCCCACCGACGAGGTGAAGAGTAGATCAACAGACGAAGAAGGAAGGAAGAACGGTTGGATCAAGAAGGACTGTGAGTCATGGTCCATATCTACTACAACCGTGACTGTGGTATTCTCATCAACCCTAACCTGGTCGCGGTGTTCGCTCAAGATGTAGGTTCACACTGTGGGTCATGGTGTCGAAGAAGTGCTACTCAAAGTCGAAGTCCCTATGACTGCAACCTGCCCAAAACATGAAAGAGGACTACAACAATGATTACAACCGCGACCGCTATCCCCTACTCAATACACCGCGACTGTGACCTCTTTCAGAGACCACGAAGGTGATGTCCCTTGAATTACTAACAAGACCATGGGTCGCAATCCCTGTATAAATTCATGACCTTAATAATTAAAACTTTACTAAATTCCTTCCCAGATAATTGCAAGAATGACTAGTATTTGTTAAATCAATTATTAACTAATTCATTATTTAAACCTTGCAGAATGTCTTCTTCAGAGAACAATGACCCCATCTTCCAGAAGGCAACATCCCTGAAGGAGGTTGAAAAGATAGTGGAGGGTTTAACAACAACACTAAAGAGGAATACTTCTCTACCAGAGACCAAATGGGTTGAGGTGCAGATGAGGCTAGAACAATATCAAAGAATATTGGAAAACATGACAACGGAGGACTCTACACATGAAATAGAACAAACTGAGAAAACAGAGACCTCTGAGTATCAACCAGGCTGCACCAAAGTGTGCTAAGAGAAGCAAAAAGATAAAACTATTGGTTGCTGAGAATCCAAGGGAACTGGAGGCAAGCAAGGCCAAAGAAGGCATAGGGGAGACGTATGCACAATCTAGAGATCCCTCATTCGTACCAAAGAACAACGTACACCAGTCCACCTACGACTAGATGTACCAAAACAAGGAATTATGCCCGACCCATTACCTGGACATAGAAGATTTCAAGAAGATGGGAATCTACAAAAGGGTAGTGAAATTCCTAGAAGGTGAAAACTTACACACCTTGTGCACACCCGAGGTGAAGTCCTATCTTTGCTAAAGAAGGTCACTACTAGTAGTGAAACACAAAAGGTAGGAGGCAGAGATTATCAACTACAAGTAAGGCTAGGAGGCGAGTCTTACATGATCACAGAGGTGATGTTGAAAAAAATATTTACAGAAACATAGGAGGAAGTAAAAGCCTGCTCCACCGCCCCAAATGAAAAAGAAGCAATCACCTATGAAAGCAACCAACTGTGGGAAGAGCTGACTGGAGAGGAGGAACACAGCTCAAATAACTCCAAGGCCTCACTGATCACCTCATGCTTCATTCACACAATGTAGAAAATTATAGCTTGCACAATTTACACAAGGTCAGATATGGGAACAGTTAGCAAAGGAGATCTGTTCCTAATCTGGTCGATGATAAATAGAAATCCAATTAATATCAGGAAGATATTAATCAGGCATTTATCAACGGTAGTAGGCGGGGAAGCAAAGAGGAACTCTGCATATTGTATGGGTGGCCAAATAATGAATATTTTCGAATACCTAATGGATGTAGGAAAGGCCATGAAGTTTAAGGAAATGGAGGGACAACAAAGGATACACGTCAAGTCCCTTATCAGCACAGGTATCCTGGCACAGAAGGGGGAGAATTTGTACTTTAGACAAAGTAGAACAAATAGGCTCCTTCCCCTTCCTAAAATGGCATTCTATGACACCCACAAGCTGAGGCCAATCCATGACGACATTGAAAAGATGTGCTCTGGGAACTGCAGGCCGGCACGAATACTAACCCAGAAAAAATAGCTGGCAAAAGAAGTTCCCAAGCTAAATTAAAAGAGAAAAAGAGCACAAAGCCACGGAAGAAGTTGGTGGTGCAAAAAAAGAAGATAACAGATGCAACTGCACCGCCGACCGAAAAGCCAACAGTTGCAGAACAACCCACTCCCACGACTCCACCCCCAGAAGAACCAGTGGGGAATGTAAAACCCATACCTCTAGAGCCACATAAGGCAGCGGCTATTGTGGAGCCAGAGGTAGAAAAAGAGGAAGGCACAGCAGTCAACCGACAACGTGATAAGGAACCAGAGGCTGAGCTAAAAGGATAAGGCTCCCAGGCCATACCGGATACAGAGATCCGTGGAGCGGAGGTGGACCCACAAAACAAGGAAAAGGAAAAAGAACAAGGTCCACTGCCACCACCTCCAGAACCAACTGTGCCAAGCTTGTCAATGACGCGCATGGAGCATCAGCTACACCAGCAACAATAGTATGCACCTTCCTTCGGAGGTGTATTAGGTACAAAGTTTGATGCCATATGGGAACACATGCATCAAACCAACACAATAAACACAACTATCTCTTCTTCTTTGTTTGCGCGAACAACGCAGGTATAGGTCCTCGACGAAAGGACTAGAGCAATCCCAAACTTTATCCAGGAAGTTATAAGCAACTAATGGATGATGATGGGAATGTTGAAGAACATAAAGAACGAGATGGAAGATTTGCATAAAGAAAGGTATGCCATTCGAGCCGACAGCAAGCATATGTGTTGTGGCTACAATGCGGCAATGGCTAGCCTCGAGGAAGAACGCCAGCTCTTAGAAGAGGACCGCTGGAAGCTCGAGAAGTAATGTAAAGAAATCGAGAACTGGTGGAAGAAAAAGAAGGTGAAGCGCTCAGCAAGCCTGACACACTCCTCATAAAGCCCCTCCAGCCATGACGACAATGACGACTACAATGTGGGAGGGACCGGCTGTGACAACAAATCCCAAACATCGGATAAAGAGAAATGTGGAAGCGGTCATTAACAGTGGATTACTGAAAATCACTAAAAATTAAAACCATTTACAAAGAGATCCAAACACATGAAAACTCTTTTGTCGAGAACCAAAGTATTTTATTTACATCCTGGTTCATAAGTACATATCTTGTAATGTCTCTTCTCGAGGATTACAAGCATCAATTGCCTTGTTAAAACTATACACAGACAGCATAAGAACCTCGAGGTATAAAACCAAAATCTCAGATCGATTCATTAAAGGTACTAGCTACTAACTCTGAGGACCTGAGAGTATAGAGACGACACATAGGACTCTCTATACAAAAAATGACAGCCATTGCCTCCACCTGGAATGTCACCGATGTCCCTGTTGTTGTTGATGTTGCTGTTGTTCTTCCCCTGCTATATGATTACTGCCTCTTCTTCTGTGTCTACCTAAAAAGTTGGATACCACGGGGGTGAGACAATTGAAAGTGTCCCAACGAGAGATATAACTCTCTGCCAATAATATTATATTGTAGTTTAATAGAATAAAATTGAGTAGATTAATCATATATATTCAACAGCAAATAAATCAATGTCTAAACAGATTAGAGCAGTATTCCTATTCAAATCATTTCAAATATGACTTGATAAAGTAGCATTTCACTTATCCAGTAAGGAAAAGAAGAACATGTATAACAGTTATCCGTCTAAGATATGCTAAGCAAGGTAACATCAACTAGTGATTCTTGTATTTCAACCTTAAGCAAATACGCTACACGGCTGATTATATTTTACAATCATACTTAGGCCCTGAGGAGATGAAGTATACCATTCATACTCCAACCGACCATTGCGAAGTAAAAATCGGTACCATACATAGATCAAGGAAGAGCTAGATTCCCATGACCTTATCCTCCTCAGTCGGTGTGAAGACAAAAATGCAGGACATCTTGTATCTCTGCTAAATAGCTTTCTAGGGTATACTAGAAACTTCGCTATAGAGTTACAGTGGCGGCTGTACTCTCTTCGCAATCGAGAGATTTCATGTTTATCTCACATCGATCCGGCATTAACATTATTGGGAGATTCGTGATACATCCATCCCGGTATCGGGAGATTAGTGATACATCCATCTCGGCATATATAATGAAGGATTGAGAGATTTAATGTTTATCTCACATCAATTCCTCCATGAGGGTGTAAGGATATTCGTTTCCATAACCCCCACATACTCAATAGTATGCCCTCCAGGAGATCCCGTAGGAAAACCTATTTCACCATCACCAACTACTGACGATGATGGATCTATGGCCAGGGCTCTACATGATAAGATTTCACTTGATTAGTTAAGTATATTACCATATTCGTTTAGCATCAGTCAGATTTTCAAACATAAATCATTATAACAAATGCTACAAAGAATGAGTAATATTTCTATCAAGTACTTTTCAAAGCTTTATAAATCATTGGGATCTCAATCCCTTGTCACATCAGGGCTTTCTCTTCCCTTAACATCTCATCATCATGAATGTGGAATATGGGTATTCAAACCCTTAGTTCATTAAAGAACACTTGTTACCACTTATCAGGTAACTAATACCTTCAGGTCATCTGACCAAGGTAAACATGATACTTGTTATACAAGCATCTCACATGGCTCTCAAATCCCATTTAATTTCTTGTTACCTCTCACTAGGAAACAAAGCATATTATGGCTCACAAGACCCCTAAAATGATTTTAATAATAAAACATCATAGCTCATACCTGGCTATGTCCAACATCTCATGATACCTGCATGATTAGTACACATGATAACAATTGTATCAATTACATATCAGCACTATGCAATGTAATGGTAGCATCATTATTCACGCCTTAGTGTTAGGGTTTCCCAAATTCATGTCAATTAGGGATACTCATCCCATTACCCAAAATTAGAAATATGGTTTATCATCATATTGCCTAAGATTAGGTTTTCATGCACTATAACCCAAAATTAGGGTTTTACATACCTTCACCCTATATTAGGGTTAGGGTTTCATATAGCATCACCCTGGATTAGAGTTTCACTTCACATCACTGCATTAGGATTTCACATGACATCACCCTAGATTAGGGTTTCACATGACATCACCCTAGATTAGGGTTTCACATGACATCACCCTAGATTAGGATTTCACATGTCATCACCCTAGATTAGGGTTTCACATGACATCGCCCTAGATTAGGGTTTCACATAACATCACCCTAGATTAGGGTTTCACATGACATCACCCTAGATTAGGGTTTCACATGACATCATCCTAGATTAGGGTTTCACATGACATCACCCTTGATTAGGGTTTCACACATCATTATCTTAAATTAAGGTTCCTTATAACTTTTCCCCAAATTAGGGTTTCATGTAACTTTCCCCGAAATTAGGGTTTCATGAAACATCATTTTAAATTAGGGTTTTTCATTATATTACCCTGAATTGGGATTTCTCATATCATCACCCTAGATTAGGGTTATACCATTACCCTAGATTAGGATTTCACCTAGCATTGCTCTAAATTAGGGTTAGGGCTCATCAACCTTTTCAATTAGGGTTTCATGATCTCTTTATCAAGATCATACCCTAATTACATATTTTATTCATGTTGAAAGTGTTGAGGCTTAACCACTACATGATTATTATACATGAATGAATTCCTCTCTCTCTCTCATCCTCTCTAGGATGTTGATTACTTCAAACTTGATTTGATTAGGTCAACCCTTCATTCAAGTACATACATTTAGGGTTAGCATAGTGTGTTGAGATATTGCTTCCATAAGCATCAAAGGTTAACCCCTCAAAGGATACTAATCACCCTAGTACCTTAAAGGTATAAACATTGTTATTATCTTTGATAAACATCATTAACAATCCTAGGGTTAATTGATCTTTCATAGCTTTGAGACTATTAGGTCTCCAAACAATTTTAATACTTTTGAACCTTCAAATAGTTTTGACCTCCTTGACCTTCAAACGGTTTTGACCTCCTTGACCTTCAAACGGTTTTGAGACCGTTTGTCCTCCAAACAGTCTTGAGACCATTTGGGCATCTAGGGTTGAGACCGTTTGCTCTTAAACGGTGTAGAAACTGTTTGGTGCTTTCAACCTTTGAGACTGTTTGATCAAATTATCATTGAAACCGAATGAACAACCCATCATTGAAACTGAATGAACATCAAACGGTTTGAGACCATTTTCCCTACAAATGGTCTCAAGACCGTTTGGTCCAAACCACCTTGAAACCGAATGGATCACTTAGTGTTTCTTAATCAATCGATTTAGGGTTTCCACTCATTGAATCATCCAACATTAAGATCATTGAAAGTAGATCAACTTGCAGCCATTAGATATCCATCCATCCATGACTCCTCTTGACCTCAAATGGTTTTGAAACTATTTGACCTCAAACTGTCTTGAGACCATTTGAGCCATTCAACATAAAAATTGACTCAATTAATTTAGGGTTTCAACCAATCAATCTGATCAGGGTTTGTAATCAATGGATCATCCATTCTTGAATCCATTATAATTAGATCAATTTGAACCATTGGATCTTCATCCAACTATATCAGCAATTGACCCCAAATGGTCTTGAGACCGTTTAACCTCAAACGGTCTTGAGACTATTTAACCTCAAACGGTCTTGAGACCATTTGTTCTCAAATGGTCTTGACCCTGCTTGATCACCAAACGGTTTTGAGACCGTTTGGTCATCAAAGCTAAAGATCGTTTTCTCATGATATTTATTGAGGTGTGTGCTAAGATGACATCATCATCTTCAAGCTACAAATATTTGAAAATTTGTTGTGATCTTTGTGGTGATTTCATCAATTAATCAAAAGGAAAATTGTGAATGAAAAAGGAATCGACACATGATAAAGAAATGAAATCAATAATGATATTTAAGGGTTCAAGTTATATAACCCACCTTCAAATTTGAATCCAAGCTTTAAGATTCACGTCCTCAATGGTGAATGAATCTTTCTCAACTGTCCAAGGTTCGTTCTCAAGTCTTTAAGTGAAATATTGGCTAAAGTTGAAGATTGAATGGAGAAAAGAAGAAAATAAGCATTGAATTTCGATTTCCACAATGAAATTAAGGTTAAAGATGATTAAGGAGCTTACCTACAGGTTGGGGTACGTCCTCCTGTTGCTCCTAAGCTCCCTTGTGTTCGTCCAAATCAAGGAAAGAAAGAAGAGTCGAAAAAGCCTTTTATGTGGGTGAAAAATGGGATATATGTAAGGGAATTTCAAGAGAGAGAAAGTGTTATAAAAATCCTTTAATTCCTTACATTGGTGCCACTTATCCCCCCTCACTTCCTTTCATACAAAGCCATCATACTCCCCTTCAAAAACCACTTCTTTATCCATGAATTAAAGAAAACAAATTAAGCACCTTAATCATTATAATAATAATATCCAAAAATGAGTGGATATTACTTTTTCTTTAACTAATGTGAGTGGGCTCTCCACTCACTTTAGATATTTCGGTGCCATTTCAAGGCACAAGGACGTCCACACTTATACAAATTCAGCCATCATACTTTTGGTTGAAGGGTACTTCCATTAATATTTTTATTTTTGCATTAAATTGAATTAGGGTTTCAATTATGCTTAAATCTTGATTATTTTAATATCAAGATTCTCTCTCCCCCAAAGGGATTCAAATGAGACGCCCCTCTATTTTCTTGTCTCTAATTGATACCAAGAAACATTAGGGACTCTCAAGAAGTGGTATTTCGCATACTGAACCCTAGGTTTTGGGTAAATTGCACATTACACCAAAACTAGGTTTTAATGCACAAACATTACTTAATAAGCTCTTTCTTGGTGCTCAGGCTACCACAAGCCATACCTCTACATCATTTTCATTCTACTTCAATACTTGAGGACATTTATCATGTAACATTTGCAAGTTAACCCCTCAACTTTGGTAATTTGCACTTTAGTCCAAAACAGACAAAACATTATTTTCAACATTATTCAAAAAGGACTAAAATTGAAACATAAGTTCCTCATGAGCCTTAATTACTTTTCAAAAGATAAGAGCAAGCATATAATTATCTTTCTTAAGCAAAACATCTAGGGTTAAAGCATAACCCAGGTCAGGGATGTTACAATTTATCCACCCCTAATAGGGATTTTGTCCCAGGAATCATCAAGAGAAAAGAGAAGGGTACTTCCTCCTCATCTCTTCCTATAGCTCCCACATAGCTTCTTCAATGCCACGGTGATGCCAGAGAACTTTCACAAGACATGTCTTTCTTTTTCAACTTTTTAATTCTTTTATCAAGGATCATCACATGTCCTTCAACATATGATATATCATCATTTAATTCTACCTCCAAAGGTTGCAAAACTAACTCTATGTCAGGATGACACTTTCTCAACATGGAGATATGGAACATTGGATGCAACTTATGCAGTTCAAGTGGTAACTCCAGCTTATAGGCTACCTTTCCAATCTATTCAATGATTGGATAAGGCCCCATAAATCTAGGAGCTAACTTTCCCTTCTTTCCAAATCTAAGGACACCTTTCCAAGGTGAGACCTTGAGATATATTCTGTCTCCAACTTGGAATTCTAAAGGTCTTCACCGTTTGTCGGCGTACGACTTCTGTCTATCCTGTGCAGTCTTTAATTGTTGTTGTATTACTTTAATCTTCTCAGTTGTCTGCTGCACTAACTCAGCACCCAAAAGTTGATATTCTCCTATTTCATACCAACATAAAGGAGATCTACAACGTCTACCATATAATGCATCATATGGTGCCATATCAATACGGTGTTGATAGCTATTATTGTAAGCCAATTCTATCAAGCTCAGGTGTAGATCCCAACTTCCTACAAACTAAAGGACACATGCCCCAAGTAAATCCTCCAAGGTTTGTATTGTCCTCTCAGATTTTCCATCTGTTTGTGGGTGAAAGGTAGTACTAAACCTTAACTGTATACCCAAAGCTTTATGTATTCATTCCCAAAAATGACTCGTGAACTGGGGACCTCTATCAGAAACAATAGTAATTGGAACCCCGTGCAACCACACTATCTCATCTATATATATCTGTGCAAGCTTCTCAGTAGTGTAGGTTGTTTTGACAGGAAGGAAATGTGCTATCTTAGTCAACCTATCAACTATCACCCATATGGAATCATCATCTTTGGTTGTTCTTGGCAAACCAACCACAAAGTCCATGGTCACATGATCCCATTTCCACTACGGTATAGGCAAAGGTTGCATTGTTCCCGCGAGCTTTTGATGTTCAGCTTTCACCTACTGACACACTGGACACCACACAACAAACTCAGCTACATCCTTCTTCAAACTAGGCCACCAATACATATCTTTCAAGTTATGATACATTTTGGTGCTCCCTAGATGCATTGCATACATTGAAGAATGAGCTTCTTCCAAGACTAACTTCCTTAAGTCATTGGCATCAGGTACTACCATCCTACCATGGTAACAGACTACTTGATCCTCTGACTCATGAAAGCCATCATGTATCTCACTACCATACTCTGACCTAATTTGCTGAACCCCAGTATCAACTTGTTGTGCTTTTTTAATCTGCTGTCTCAGAGTAGGTTTCACTTGCATCTTAGCTGTTGGCTCTGATCTCCAAATCATGACATAAACATGATTAAAACTTAGCGGAAGCAAATCGGTAATCAGCGGAAGACAAAATCACGAGAAATTAAAACTTTTTGTGACAAGATCTTGAATCCATAAAAGCTTCTTTCATAAAGATAGATAAACTGTTTACATCTCAGGATAATTGCTTTTCGAGTAATTATATACATCAAGATACAAAATCTCGAGATTACTATACAAAAGACTCCAAGACCTGAGAGTACAGAGGACACATAGGACTGACTCTAACTACACCACATGGCAGGACAATCTCCACCTGAGATTACTGCTGCCCCTGGTGCTGCTGCTGAGATTGATCACCTGTAGGCTGGTTCCTTCGTCTCCGACGTCCACCTAAAAAGTTGAAGCCTACGGGGTGAGACAATTATACATAATTGTCCCAGCGAGAGTTATAACTCTTCGCCAGAAGCTTTATTATAACATCAAAGATTATTTTAAACAGTAAAGCCTTCAAAGCATTCTATAACAGTTGCAGGTATAACAAGATCTCTACAATTTAGGAGATATGGAAAATATCAACATTATTGCAAAGTAACATCAATCAACTAACTTGGAGTCATCTCTAACAAGTTATACTACATGGTTGATTATGTTTTTCAAACAACATTATGCCCTGTGGAGATGAGGCTTACCACTCATACTCCAACTGATCGCTGAGAAGCCGCATCAGTATCATACATAGGTCATTAAGAGAGCCGGATTCTCATGACCTTCACCTTCCTTAGTCAGTAAGAGGATCACTTGTAGGACATCTCGTGTCTCTACTACTATAGCTCACCAGGGTAAACTGGTCCTTCGCTATTCTAGAGTTATAGTGGCGTTCTGTACTCTCTTCGACATCAGGAGGTCTCATATTTACCTACCACTGATACGGATATCTGTGCTTTCTTCGTCATCAGGAGCTTTCATGTTTACCTACAACTGATACGGTATGGAACTATAGTGAAGGATGGATGGATTCCACATCTACATCACTTTCCTACACTAGGATGTAAGGTTCTACACATCCATGTACCCCACATACTCAAAAGTATGTGCTCCAGGAGTTCCCCGAGGAAAACATGTTTCACCATCACTTAATTTCTGACAATGATGGATCTATGATCAGGGCTCTACATTATACTTGATTAGTTAGGTACATTCAGTATTCTTTAACAGCATACATTATTCTGCAAACAATAACAATAGCATAGTAGCTATAAAAGAAGAATACTAAATGTAACAGGCCTAACTCATATCAATCATTATTTCTCATTATCCTCATCACAAGTCATTTCTAAGGCATGACCTTGATGGTATTCATGGCTCTCATAGCCCATTATCAGCATAGGATGCCACTGGCAAGGCATCAGATTACTTTACTTATTCATAAGGCTTAACAGCATGCCTTTAATGAATATAACATCAACATCCATACCTGGATATGATTACCTTCATATCAGAACCTGCATGGTTAATACATTTGATAAAGATAATACAACAATAAGGAATGTACTTCCTACTCTTGTGATAAGAGTTAAATCTTTAATTCAAATCAAATAGAGTTTAATACTCAGAAGCATGCCATTACCCTTGAATTAGGGTTTACTATTCACATTACATGTCATCACCCTTGAATTAGGGTTTACTATTCACATTACATGTCATCACCCTTGAATTAGGGTTTACTATTCACATCAAGGTGAATTAAACTCATAACATCATCATGTATGAGTAACATCTTCATTGATGCTCTTGGATTAGTTAAAGGTTCATCATTTATCATAATTAGGGTTTCTATGATCTCACACAGGTGGATCATACCCTAATTATGCTCATTCCTGTGCATTGGAGATGCTTTAGTTGAGTTTCTACTTAAAAAGGGTACTTTCTCTCTCTAGAAGTACTTTCTCTCTCTAGAAGTACTTTCTCTCTCATCATAATGTTAGGTGATGTCAACATCATTCTAAAACAGGTTGGATTGAGGCATCATAGGCTAACATAGCCAAAAACATCATCATTAGGTGATTAGAGTTACTTTCTCTCTCTAGGGTACTTTCTCTCTCTAGAGTACTCTCTCTATCATCATACTAAAGGTTGATGGTAACATTAGACTAGATCAAGTTGGATAGAGTCATTATGACTAAAAACATCATTCTCATGTAATTAGGGTTTGAATTGAGCAAGGTATAACTTAATTGACCCTTCAAGGGTATATTGGTAATTTACCCCATTGATCATCATTATGGTCAAAACCTTAGTCAAATAACCCCTTAATATCCTAGGTTGTCATTAGGGTTTGATTAGGGCAACATTGAACCATTTATATCATCATTTGATTTAATGAAGTCAACCTTGAATCACATTGATTGATTTCAATCATTAATCATCAATTGAATTGAGATCGGTTGAAAGTGTTGACCGTTTGTCCACTTTGACTTTCCAAGATCGCGAGCCTCCTTCTAACTCCAAGACCGCGAGCCCCCTTAGGCTTCAAGACCGCGAGCCTCTTCAAGGGGTTCAAGATCGCGAAGCCTTCCATTGGTTCAAGTTAATGTTGAGACCGCGAATATCAATTTGATGTTGAGTCCGCGAAGAGGTGTTGACCGTTTGTCTAGTTTGACCTCAGGATTGCGAGGCCCTTCACGGTCTTGATACCGCGAGCCTCCTCTCGGTCTTGAGACCGTGAGCCCCCTCACGGTCTTGAGACCGCGAGCCCTCTCACGGTCTTGAGACCGCGAGGCTCTCATGGTCTCAGCCGCTTGGTCCTTCAACAAGGCTCAAAGGTGCAACCAATAATGTCAAACGATGTTGAAGCCTTCAAAAGGTCCAATCTATGTTGACCACCTATGGATTGGATTAATCAAGATTATGCTTGACCAATTGGTCAACCAATTGACCCTCAATTGTTGACCAAGTAGGATTGAAATCGATTCAATTAGGGTCTATCAATGTTCACCCATCAACACTCAACAATGTGCATCAACACAAGGTTGAACCCTTCAATTGAGCTCCAAATGGGCCCAAACTTGGCCCGAACGGTCTTGAGGTCATGGGGGTGGACCCCACATGGTCTTAATACCGTTTGCCCAAGATTTCATCAAAGTATAAGGTGATTTGATAGGGGTTGAACCATGATTGAACCACAAAATAGAATTTTGATTAAATTGATAACTTATTTGCAATTGGGTCCTCAATTGGTCAAATAACTCAACCCTAGACCTTCAAACGGTCTTGGGTGATTGTCCTCTCGGTCTTGAGACCGTTTGCCCATCCAATTTTTGGATTCTAGTGGAAATTCATCAAGGTTGAACAAATTGAGTTGATGATTATATCAATATTTAATTGCAATGTAAATTGGTGTAAAAGTACCTTCAATTGGTCAACAAATCTTGACCCCAGACCTCCAAACGGTCTTGGTTGATTTCCCTCACGGTCTTGAGACCGTTTGGTGATCCCCAAATGGTCTTGAGACCGTTTAGGTCAATCAACCCTAAAAACCCTAATTAGGTCACCATAATTTCAGTACTGATTTTACCTAGGGTTAGCCCTAGTATTCACCCTTCAACTCTTAGCCCGTTTGGAATTAGACCATCAAACTTGGTGAGTTGTTAATTAACATAATTTTGAACAGTAATCTCATACGGTCAACGCTTAGTCAACGACCTTACACGGTCTTGATACCGTTTGCCCAAAAAGGCAATTTCAGACCGTTTGAAAATCAGGAACAAATTCAAATAAAGTTGTTACTTAAAAAGGTCATATCTCCCGATTCCCTTGGAGTTAGCCTCCCAAATTTTGAGGGTAATTAGCCTATATAATTAGGAACAAATTTCTTATACGTTCCATGCTCGGTCAACGGGTCCAAACGGTCTTGGAGACCGTTTTCCCTGTCGCGGTCTCGAGACCGTTTGCTCACCTCGCGGTCTTGAGTCCGAGAGAGAAAACTTTTGAGACCGTTTAAGAAAGTGAAAAGCGGTGGGTTTTTCTTGGAAATCACGCCTTCATCTCCTAGATCAAGAACAGTACAGATATCCCACGGGTTTGCTTGCAAAATAGCAGGGAAAAGTAGGGAAACACTAAGAGCTATCATCAAAACGCATATAAAGATGCACATAGTAAAGCATGGGTTTAGAGTTATAAAACCCGCCTAAAGCTTGCTTCTTGAGCTCCAAGCTTTCAAGCTCCAAGCTCTAATGGCGTCCTTGAGTTCTTACAGGTTGTCCAAGGTGGAAACTCCAAGGAAGGATGAAAAGAGACGGCTAGAAAGGTAGGGTTTCAAGAGTTAGCCATGAAGATGACCTTGAATTCGAGTTTTAACCATGGAATTAGGCAAGAAGAGGGGTTTAAACCTACCTTGCACCCCTTGGTCGTCCTCCTTAGCTCCAAGGCAGTCCTTGGTCGTCTTTGGTGAAATGAAACAGTAAGGGAACGAAGGTAAGTTCCCTTGTAACTAAGGGAAGGAGAGCTTATATACATGGGGTAGGATTTTCAACATTAGTTCATAAGTTGTCCATAATTCCAACTAGGTCCCTCCTTCTTTACTTGATCGTCCCTTCCTCTTTATTATAAGGACAAACCTTATCTTAAGGTCTTAGGAAAAGAAGGTAAAGGAGAGCAAACTAATAATGAGGTACATACATAAAGAGATATTACACATATACCCTGATTATTCAATCACAAGGCATATCTCATAACTTGATAATTCAATTGAGGTGACTTCCTCATCATTTCTTCTCTTAATGATGGCAAGAGTCTAAAAGACACATTAGATGACATATTTTACAATTTGTATCCCTTAATTTGGGTAAATTGCATTTTACCCCAAACTAGGGTTTTCAAGCACCAGGATTGCTTCCACAGCTGCACCTTGGTGCCTTAGCTTGGGAAATCCCTCAAACTTTTCTAAAAAGATTTCTCATGATGTATCAACATCATAGGAACATCTCATCATGTGAAAATTGCAAGCTAACCCTTTTAACTGGGTAAATTGCACATAGGTCCCTATATATCAAAACAATGCTACTACTTTAAATAAAAAGGAGAAAATACTGAGATATATGTTTCTGAGAACTTAATTACATGCTCAGAGTTAAACAAAAAGATTTAATTACATATTTAGGCAAAACACCTAGGGTTAAATCATAACCCAGGTCAGGGATGTTACAAATTATCCACCCCTTACAAGAATTTCGTCCCCAAAATCGATAAAACATACTAAGAGAAAAGGGCAGGATACTTCCTTCTCATCTCATCCTCTAACTCCCAAGTGGCTTCTTCAATACCACAATGGTTCCAGAGGACTTTCACAAGACTTATATCTTTCTTCTTTAACTTTTTAATTCGTTTATCAAGGATTGACACTGGTCCCTCCTCATAGGATATGTCATCATTCAATTCTACCTCCATAGGTTGTATAACTGACTCAGTGTCTGGGTGACATTTCTTCAACATAGAAATGTGAAACACAGGGTGTAACCTCTGTAATTCTGGGGGAAGCTCTAGTTTATATGATACCTTTCCAATCCGTTCAATGATTGGATAAGGCCCCATATATCTAGGAGCTAACTTCCCCTTTCTTCCAAAACGAAGGACCCCTTTCCAAGGTGAGACCTTGAGATACACTCTGTCTCCAACCTGGAACTCTAAGGGTCTACGACGTTTGTCAGCATAAGATTTTTGCCTATCCTGAGCAGTCTTAATCTTATGTTGTATAACTTTAATCTTTTCCATGGTTTGCTGCACCAGGTCAGGACCTAATAACTGATGCTCACCAGTCTCAAACCAACACAAGGGTGATCTACAACGTCTACCATATAAGGCTTCATAAGGTGCCATATCAATACTATGCTGATAGCTATTGTTATAGGCAAACTCTATCAAGCTTAGGTGTAGATCCCAACTTCCGGTGAACTGGAGAACACATGCTCGCAACAGGTCTTCTAAGGTTTGTATGGTCCTTTCCGACTGTCCATCAGTCTGTGGATGAAAGGCCGTACTAAACCTTAGCTTGGTGCCTAAGGCTCTGTGCAACTGTTCCCAAAAACGACTTGTAAACTGAGGACCTCTGTCAGAAACTATTGTGACAGGAACTCCGTGCAAACGCACTATCTCTTGAACATACAACTCTGATAACCTTTCAGCAGAATAGGTTGTTTTGACAGGTAAGAAATGTGTTGTCTTAGTCAACCAATCAACAATTACCCAAATGGAATCATGTCCTTTGCTTGTCCTGGGTAGGCCAACAACAAAGTCCATGGTCACATGGTCCCATTTCCACTGTGATATGGGTAAAGGTTGCATTGTTTCTGCAGGCTTCTGGTGTTTAGCTTTAACTTGCTGACACACAGAGCACCTCAGAACAAACTCTGCAACGTCCTTCTTCATCCCAGGCCACCAATACAGATCTTTCAAATTCCGATACATCTTGGTGCTCCCTGGATGCATAGCATACATGGAAGAATGGGCTTCTTCCAGGACTAACTTTCTCAAGTTGTCCACATCTGGCACTATCATTCTTCCATTATAACAAGCTACTTGATCTTCTGAGTCATGAAAACCATCTTGCTTCTCATTTCCATACTCAGATCTTATATGTTGAACTGCAGCATCATCTAGCTGTGCCTCTTTAATCTGCTCCCTTAGAGTAAGTTTAATATGCATCTCAGCTAACAAACCGGTTAACAATGACACCTTCAACTGTACATTGTTTTGCCTTAAAGAGATAAGCATATCTCTTCTAGAGCATACTAAAGAGTTTAGTTGTGCTCTATTCATGGTTGATGTTGCTGATTTCCTACTCAAGGCATCTGCAACAACATTGGCCTTGCCTGGATGGTAATCAATTGTACAGTCGTAGTCCTTGATTAATTCCATCCAGTGACGTTGCCTCATGTTGAGCTCATGCTGAGAGAAGATATACTTAAGGTTTTTGTGGTCTGTGAAAATCTGGAATGTCTCTCCGTAGAGATAATGCCTCCAGATCTTCAAAGCATGAACCACAGCAGCTAACTCCAGATCGTGTGTTGGATAATTCTCCTCGTGTTTCTTAAGCTGTCGGGAAGCAAAAGAAATCACTTGTTTATCCTGCATCAACACACATCCTATTCCATTCTTGGAAGCATCACAGAAAACTATATACCCTTTTCCTTGTTCAGGTAGCACTAGCACAGGTGCACTTGTCAACCTCTCTTTCAGCAGCTGGAAAGATTGTTGACACTTATCACTCCAAGAAAAAGGAACCTCTTTCCGGGTTAACTTGGTCAAAGGTAAAGCTATAGAACTAAAGTTCTTTATGAACCTTCGATAATAGCCAGCTAACCCCAAGAAACTTTGAATTTCCGTCGGTGTCTTCGGTTGTTCCCATTGTAGAACAGATTCTACCTTTGTAGGGTCAACACGAATTCCCGAGGCGGATATCACATGTCCAAGAAAAGATACCTCCGGCAGCCAGAACTCACACTTGCTAAACTTAGCGTACAGCTTATGTTCTCTTAGCAAGGTCAAAGCTTGGCGAAGATGCTACTCATGCTGCTGAGCATCCCTACTATAAATCAGAATGTCATCTATGAAGACGACAACACACTGATCAAGGAAAGGTCGAAAAACTCTATTCATGAGTTCCATAAATGCAGCGGGTGCATTGGTTAGTCCAAACGACATAACCGTGAACTCATAGTGACCATATCTTGTCCTAAAGGCAGACTTGGATATGTCACTATCCTTAATGCGGAGTTGGTGATATCCAGACCTCAAGTCTATTTTTGAAAAGACTGTTGCACCACGCAACTGGTCAAAGAGATCATCAATCCTCGGCAAAGGATACTTATTCTTTATTGTTACTTTATTGAGTTGTCTATAGTCGATGCACAACCGCATTGACCCATCTTTCTTTTTAACAAACAAGACCGGAGCACCCCCCAAGGTGAAGTACTCGGTCGGATAAAACCTCTCTCAAGTAGCTCTTGAAGCTGTTTCTTGAGTTCTGCCATCTCGGCAGGCGCCATCCTATACGGAGTTTGAGCTATGGGTTTCGTATCTGGGATCAGATTAATTTCAAAATCAATCTCCCGAGGTGGTGGTATACCAGGAAGTTCTTCAGGAAACACATCCTCGAATTCCCCGACTATGGGAACCTTAGCAGGATTGGTCCTTTCGTTGGTAACATCTACCACATGGGCTAAGAATGCATAACATCCTTGCCTCAACAGCTTATCAGCAACCATAGCTGACACAAGAAAGGTGGGCAGAATCTTTCTTTCACCTTGAAAGATCCATGTGTTGCTTTCATCAGCAAACACAGCCAACTTGGACTCACAATCCAAGACAACTCTATACCTTTCTAAGGTATCCATCCTGAGGATTATATCAAATCCCTGCATATCAAGTGGTATAAGATCCACTTGAATGCGATGGTCAGAAAAGAAAAGGATGCAGGGAGAACATACCTCCTGCAAAACGGTAGACCCACTCAACGGAGTCTCTAACAACAAACTATCTGCTCTATGGCTAACAGTCACATTGCAGTTACGAATCACTTCACGAGTGATGAAAGAGTGTGTAGAACCCGGATCAATCAGAACGGATACAACACAGGATATAGACATATCAGAATATAAAAGTTTCATCTGACCTGCCACTACCCGTGGATTGACCACTGCCTCAGGTGGGTTCATAGCATAGAACCTCGCAGTCGCCTGGTGTTGAGGTGGTGATGATGATCCAGCTTGAGACGCTTGTCCACGTCCTCGAGCTGCTCCTTGATGTTGTCTATTCTGAGATCCCTGTTGATTCTGTCTCGGGGGTTGTTGTGTCACACCGACAGGCCTAGAACGGCAATCCTTCATCAAGTGTCCCACCTTACCATAGTTGTAGCAACTCCTCTCCTGTTGTTGTGGTCTGGGTGGTCCAGTAACTGACACTGATGCAGAACTGTGCGTCCCTTGAAGTGGTTGACTCCGTCCTCTACCTCTTCTTGGTGTCCATTGAGTTTGAAAACTCGATCTGGGTGGTGGGGGGTTAGGTGCAGAGAATCTAGGTTTCTTGGAATCCCTAGATGAAGAACCCTGGAACTGTGGATATCTTTTATGGGTTTGTCTTTTCTCAACTACAGATCTCTCTATCCTTCGGACTGACTCAACGAAGGTAGAGAATCTCTCTCTGTTTTCTAAGGCAGACACGGGGGTTGACATATCAGAATTCAAACCCTTTTCGAATCTTCTGATTCTTTCCTCATCCGTAGCAGCCATGTGCGGACAGAACCGCAACAACTCCATGAACTTAGCTTCATATTCACTAATGTTCATCATACCCTGCCTTAGTTTTTCAAACTGAGAGATCTTCTCATCTAGGAAGGTCTTTGGAAAATATCTATTGATAAATTCCCGACGAAACTCTTCCCATGAGAACTCTACTCCAGGTCTCTTCTTCTCTTCCATGTTCCACCAGTGGCCAGCACTGCCTTTGAGAAGATAGACAGCATGTCTAACCTTCTCAGCTTCCGGAATCATAAGAATCATGAAAGCCTTCTCCAACTCTGTCAACCATAAGTCAGCATCTGTAGGGTCGGCAGTTCTGATGTACTCGGTAGCTCCGACACGACGAAGTCGTTCGAATGTCTTACCGATACCTTGTGCTTCAGGCTGGGCAGGTGCCCTAGGTGCATGAATGGGAATCCTATCGGTTATATGTGTCATGGTAGTCATGAACTGTCCGAACATTGTCTGTACAGCTGGATCACTCATGTCAGCTGGGTCGAACTGGGGTGGCTCTCTTGGCGACTCAGGTGCAGGTTGTTCTATTCTCGGAACTCTTGCACTGCCTCGAGGTGCACTAGCACTACTCTCTGCCACGTGCTCATCATGATGTTCTGACATTCTTATGTATCTTCTTCTCCTGAGGAGCAGAAGATTCTATTAGATGAGGAAGGAGTACTAAAGGTAGACTCGACATCCTAAGTCCTATGCCTCTGTAGACTCAACTGAACCTGGAGCTCCGATACCACTAATTGTTGGCTCTGATCTCCAAATCATGACATAAACACGATTAAAACTTAGCGGAAGCAAATCGGTAATCAGCGGAAGACAAAATCACGGGAAATTAAAACTTTTCGTGACAAGAGCTTGAATCCATAAAAGCTTCTTTCATAAAGATAGATAAAATGATTACATCTCAGGATAATTACTTTTCGAGTAATTATATACATCAAGATACAAAATCTTGAGATTACTATACAAAAGACTCCAAGACCTGAGAGTACAGAGGACACATAGGACTGACTCTAACTACACCACATGGCAGGACAATCTCCACCTAAGATTACTGCTGCCCCTGGTGCTGCTGCTGAGATTGATCACCTGTAGGTTGGTTCCTTCGTCTCCGACGTCCACCTAAAAAGTTGAAGCCTACGGGGTGAGACAATTATACATAATTGTCCCAGCGAGAGTTATAACTCTTCGCCAGAAGCTTTATTATAACATCAAAGATTATTTTAAATAGTAAAGCCTTCAAAGCATTCTATAACAGTTGCAGGTATAACAAGATCTCTACAATTTAGGAGATATGGAAAATATCAACATTATTGCAAAGTAACATCAATCAACTAACTTGGAGTCATCTCTAACAAGTTATACTACATGGTTGATTATGTTTTTCAAACAACATTATGCCCTATGGAGATGAGGCTTACCACTCATACTCCAACTGATCGCTGAGAAGCCGCATCAGTATCATACATAGGTCATTAAGAGAGCCGGATTCTCATGACCTTCACCTTCCTCAGTCAGTAAGAGGATCACTTGTAGGACATCTCGTGTCTCTACTACTATAGCTCACCAGGGTAAACTGGTCCTTCGCTATTCTAGAGTTACAGTGGCGTTCTGTACTCTCTTCGACATCAGGAGGTCTCATATTTACCTACCACTGATACGGATATCTATGCTTTCTTCGTCATCAGGAGGTTTCATGTTTACCTACCACTGATACGGTATGGAACTATAGTGAAGTATGGATGGATTCCACATCTACATCACTTTCCTACACTAGGATGTAAGGTTCTACACATCCATGTACCCCACATACTCAAAAGTATGTGCTCCAGGAGTTCCCCGAGGAAAACCTGTTTCACCATCACTTAATTTCTGACAATGATGGATCTATGATCAGGGCTCTACATTATACTTGATTAGTTAGGTACATTCAGTATTCTTTAACAACATACATTGTTCTGCAAACAATAACAATAGCATAGCAGCTATAAAAGAAGAATACTAAATGTAACAGGCCTAACTCATATCAATCATTATTTCTCATTATCCTCATCACAAGTCATTTCTAAGGCATGACCTTGATGGTATTCATGGCTCTCATAGCCCATTATCAGCATAGGATGCCACTGGCAAGGCATCAGATTACTTTACTTATTCATAAGGCTTAACAGCATGCCTTTAATGAATATAACATCAACATCCATACCTGGATATGATTACCTTCATATCAGAACCTGCATGGTTAATACATTTGATAAAGATAATACAACAATAAGGAATGTACTTCCTACTCTTGTGATAAGAGTTAAATCTTTAATTCAAATCAAATAGAGTTTAATACTCAGAAGCATGCCATTACCCTTGAATTAGGGTTTACTATTCACATTACATGTCATCACCCTTGAATTAGGGTTTACTATTCACATTACATGTCATCACCCTTGAATTAGGGTTTACTATTCACATCAAGGTGAATTAAACTCATAACATCATCATGTATGAGTAACATCTTCATTGATGCTCTTGGATTAGTTAAAGGTTCATCATTTATCATAATTAGGGTTTCTATGATCTCACACAGGTGGATCATACCCTAATTATGCTCATTCCTGTGCATTGGAGATGCTTTAGTTGAGTTTCTACTTAAAAAGGGTACTTTCTCTCTCTAGAAGTACTTTCTCTCTCTAGAAGTACTTTCTCTCTCATCATAATGTTAGGTGATGTCAACATCATTCTAAAACAGGTTGGATTGAGGCATCATAGGCTAACATAGCCAAAAACATCATCATTAGGTGATTAGAGTTACTTTCTCTCTCTAGGGTACTTTCTCTCTCTAGAGTACTCTCTTTATCATCATACTAAAGGTTGATGGAAACATTAGACTAGATCAAGTTGGATAGAGTCATTATGACTAAAAACATCATTCTCATGTAATTAGGGTTTGAATTGAGCAAGGTATAACTTAATTGACCCTTCAGGGGTATATTGGTAATTCACCCCATTGATCATCATTATGGTCAAAACCTTAGTCAAATAACCCCTTAATATCCTAGGTTGTCATTAGGGTTTGATTAGGGCAACATTGAACCATTTATATCATCATTTGATTTAATGAAGTCAACCTTGAATCACATTGATTGATTTCAATCATTAATCATCAATTGAATTGAGATCGGTTGAAAGTGTTGACCGTTTGTCCACTTTGACTTTCCAAGACCGCGAGCCTCCTTCTAACTCCAAGACCGCAAGCCCCCTTAGGCTTCAAGACCGCGAGCCTCTTCAAGGGGTTCAAGACCGCGAAGCCTTCCATTGGTTCAAGTTAATGTTGAGACCGCGAAGATCAATTTGATGTTGAGTCCGCGAAGAGGTGTTGACCGTTTGTCTAGTTTGACCTCAGGACCGCGAGGCCCTTCGCGGTCTTGAGACCACGAGCCTCCTCTCGGTCTTGAGACCGTGAGCCCCCTCACGGTCTTGAGACCACGAGCCCTCTCACGGTCTTGAGACCGCGAGGCTCTCATGGTCTCAGTCGCTTGGTCCTTCAACAAGGCTCAAAGGTGCAACCAATAATGTCAAACGATGTTGAAGCCTTCAAAAGGTCCAATCTATGTTGACCACCTATGGATTGGGTTAATAAAGATTATGCTTGACCAATTGGTCAACCAATTGACCCTCAATTGTTGACCAAGTAGGATTGAAATCGATTCAATTAGGGTCTATCAATGTTCACCCATCAACACTCAACAATGTGCATCAACACAAGGTTGAACCCTTCAATTGAGCTCCAAATGGGCCCAAACTTGGCCCAAACGGTCTTGAGGTCATGTGGGTGGACCCAAAATGGTCTTAAGACCGTTTGTCCAAGATTTAATCAAAGTCTAAGGTGATTTGATAGGGGTTGAACCATGATTGAACCACAAAACAGAATTTTGATTAAATTGATAACTTATTTGCAATTGGGTCCTCAATTGGTCAAATAACTCAACCCTAGACCTTCAAACGGTCTTGGGTGATTGTCCTCTCGGTCTTGAGACCGTTTGGATGAGTTCCAAACGGTCTTGAGACCGTTTGCCCATCCAATTTTTGGATTCTAGTGGAAATTCATCAAGGTTGAACAAATTGAGTTGATGATTATATCAATATTTAATTGCAATGTAAATTGGTGTAAAAGTACCTTCAATTGGTCAACAAATCTTGACCCCAGACCTCCAAACGGTCTTGGTTGATTGCCCTCGCGGTCTTGAGACCGTTTGGTGACCCCCAAACGGTTTTGAGACCGTTTAGGTCAATCAACCCTAAAAACCCTAATTAGGTCACCATAATTTCAGTACTGATTTTACCTAGGGTTAGCCCTAGTATTCACCCTTCAACTCTTATCCCGTTTGGAATTAGACCATCAAACTTGGTGAGTTGTTAATTAACATAATTTTGAACATTAATCTCATACGTTCAACGCTTAGTCAACGACCTTACACGGTCTTGAGACCGTTTGCCCAAAAAGGCAATTTCAGACCGTTTGAAAATCAGGAACAAATTCAAATAAAGTTGTTACTTAAAAAGGTCATATCTCCCGATTCCCTTGGAGTTAGCCTCCCAAATTTTGAGGGTAATTAGCCTATATAATTAGGAACAAATTTCTTATACGGTCCATGCTCGTTCCACGGGGCAAAACGGTCTTGGAGACCGTTTGCCCTGTCGCGGTCTAGAGACCGTTTGCTCACCTCGCGGTCTTGAGTCCGAGAGAGCAAACTTTTGAGACCGTTTAAGAAAGTGAAAAGCGGTGGGTTTTTCTTGGAAATCACGCCTTCATCTCCTAGCTCAAGAACAGTACAGATATCCTACGGTTTTGATTGCAAAATAGTAGGGAAAAGTAGGGAAACACTAAGAGCTATCATCAAAACGCATATAAAGATGCACATAGTAAAGCATGGGTTTAGAGTTATAAAACTCGCCTAAAGCTTGCTTCTTGAGCTCCAAGCTTTCAAGCTCCAAGCTCTAATGGCGTCCGTGAGTTCTTACAGGTTGGCCAAGGTGAAAACTCCAAGGAAGGATGAAAAGAGACGGCTAGAAAGGTAGGGTTTCAAGAGTTAGCCATGAAGATGACCTTGAATTCGAGTTTTAACCATGGAATTAGGCAAGAAGAGGGGTTTAAACCTACCTTGCACCCCTTGGTCGTCCTCCTTAGCTCCAAGGCAGTCCTTGGTCGTCTTTGGTGAAATGAAACAGTAAGGGAACGAAGGTAAGTTCCCTTGTAACTAAGGGAAGGAGAGCTTATATACATGGGGTAGGATTTTCAACATTAGTTCATAAGTTGTCCATAATTCCAACTAGGTCCCTCCTTCTTTACTTGATCGTCCCTTCCTCTTTATTCTAAGGACAAACCTTCTCTTAAGGTCTTAGGAAAAGAAGGTAAAGGAGAGCAAGCTAATAATGAGGTACATACATAAAGAGATATTACACATATACCCTGATTATTCAATCACAAGGCATATCTCATAACTTGATAATTCAATTGAGGTGACTTCCTCATCATTTCTTCTCTTAATGATGGCAAGAGTCTAAAAGACACATTAGATGACATATTTTACAATTTGTATCCCTTAATTTGGGTAAATTGCATTTTACCCCAAACTAGGGTTTTCAAGCACCGGGATTGCTTCCACAGCTGCACCTTGGTGCCTTAGCTTGGGAAATCCCTCAAACTTTGCTAAAAAGATTTCTAATGATGTCTCAACATCAGAGGAACATCTCATCATGTGAAAATTGCAAGCTAACCCTTTTAACTGGGTAAATTGCACATAGGTCCCTGTATATCAAAACAATGCTACTACTTTAAATAAAAAGGAGCAAATACTGAGATATATGTTTCTGAGAACTTAATTACATGCTCAGAGTTAATCACAAAGATTTAATTACATATTTAGGCAAAACACCTAGGGTTAACTCATAACCCAGGTCAGGGATGTTACATCAGCTAACAGCCCGACTAAATGATACCTTAAGTTGTATATTGTTTTTCCTCAAGGAGATAAGCATATCTCTTTTGAAGCACACTAAGGAGTTCAACTATGCTTTATCTAAGGTTGGTGATGATGATTTCCTACTTAGTGCATCAACCACTACATTAGCCTTCCTTGGATGATAATCAATTGTACAATCATAGTCCTCGATTAACTCCATCCAGTAGCATTGTCTCATGTTCAACTCATGTTGTGAGAAGATATATTTTAGATTCTTATGGTCTGTGAAAATCTGGAATGTTTCTCCATAGACATAATGTCTCCAGATCTTCAAAGCATGGACCACAGCAGCTAGCTCTAGATCATGTGTTAGATAATTCTCCTCATGTTTCTTAAGTTGTCGAGGGGCAAAAGACATCACTTGATTATCCTGCATCAACACACATCCTAGACCATTCTTAGATGCATCACAGAAAACTATATACCCCTTCCCTTCCTCAGGTAACACCAACACAGGTGCACTTGTTAACCTTTCAACAGCTGGAAAGAATGTTGACACTTGTCATTCCAGACAAAAGGAACCTCCTTCCTGGTCAACTTGGTTAGGGGTAAAGCTATAGAACTGAAGTTCTTAATGAACCTCCTATAATAGCGTGCTAGTCCTAGGAAACTGCATATCTCCGTTGGTGTCTTTGCTTGTTCCCATTGCAGGATAGATTCTACCTTCTTTGGTTGTTCCCATTGTAGGACAGATTCTACCTTCTTAGGATCAACACAGATACCTGAGGCAGATATTACGTGTCCTAGAAAAGAAACTTCTAGTAACCAGAACTCACATTTGCTAAACTTAGCATACAGCTTATGCTCTCTTAGCAAAGCTAAAGCCTGATAGAGATGTTTATCATGTTGTTGAGCATCTCTACTGTATATTAAGATATCATCTATGAAGACTACTATGAACTGATCAAGAAAAGTCCAGAAGATTCTATTCATGAGTTCCATAAATGCAGTTGGTGCATTAGTTAGTCCAAACGACATAACTATGAACTCATAGTGACCATACCTTATCTTAAAGGTAGACTTAGGTATGTCACTCTCCTTGATACGCAACTGATGATATCCTGACCTAAGATCTATCTTAGAGAAGATAATTGCACCGCGCAACTGATCAAACAAGTCATCGATCCTTGGCAGAGGATACTTGTTATTTATGGTTACTTTATTAAACTGTCTGTAATCAATGCATAACCGCATTGATATGTCCTTCTTCTTAACAAAGATAACCGGAGCACCCCATGGTGAAGTACTCGGTCGGATAAAACCTTTCTCAAGCAACTCCTGTAGCTATTTCTTGAGCTCTGCCATCTCAACAGGTGCCATCCTATATGGTGTTTGTGCTATTGGTTGCGTTCCTGGGATTAGATTAATCTCAAAATCAATCTCTTGGGATGGAGGAACACCTGGAAGTTCCTCAGGGAACACATCTTCAAACTCCCTAACTATTAGAACTTCAGAAGGATTAGGGCTCTCCATTGTGGTGTCTACCACATGTGCCAAGAATGAAAAGCATCCTTGTCTCATCAACTTCTCAGCTACCATAGCTGACACAAGATAAGTTGGAAGAATCTTTCTATCTCCCTGAAAGATCCATGTGTCACCATCATCTGTGAACACAGCTTGCTTGGAATCACAATCCAAGACAACCTTATACTTTTCTAGGGTGTCCATCCCAAGAATTATATCGAACCCGTGCATCTCAAGTGGTATAAAGTCCACCTGAATGCGATGTTCAGAAAAGGAAAGAATGTAGGGAGAACACACCTCCCGCAGCACTGCAGATCCCAGCATAGGGGTTTCTAACAGTAGACTATCTGCTCTATGATTAACATTCATTTTGCAGTCATGAATCACTCTTCGAGTGATAAAGGAATGTGTAGCACTCGGATCAATTAAAATAGATACGAAGCAGGATGAAGACAAATCAGAATGAAATAGTTCCAACTGACCTGTCACAACTCGGGGGTTGACTACTACTTCGGGTTGATTCATCACATAGAATCTCACTGTTGCTTGCTGTTGACCCTGTGCTCGGTTGTTGGGTGTCGACGAACCATCTTGGGATGCTTGTCCACATCCTCTAGCACCACTCGAAAACTATCACCTCTGAGAGCCTTGCTGACTCTGCCTCGGTGGTTGAGTCACACTTACATCTCTAGCTCAACAGTCTTTCATCAAATGCCCCATCTTTTCGCATATAAAACAACCTCTTGTCTCCCTTTGTGGCCTGGGTGGTCCTATTACTAACACTGATGCTGAGTTGTGGGCTCCCTCTAGTGGTAAACTATGGCCTCTACCCCTATTCGACGTCCTTTGCATCTGGGTATTGAACCTTGGTGGTGTTGTTGGTGCAGAAAATCTCAGTTTCTTAAAACTTTCAGACCTCTATCCTTGAAATTGAGTACACGCCTTCTTACTCTTAGTCTGACGCTTCTCAATCACCGACCTTTCTATCCATCTAACGGACTCTACAAAGGTGGTGAACCTCTCCCTGTTCTCTAAGGCAAAAATGGGAGTGGTCAATTCAGCATTCAGCCCCTTCTCAAAATGCCAAATTCTCTCTTCATCAGTAGCTGCCATATGCAGATAGAACCGCAAAAGGTCCAATAAATTTAGCTTCATACTCACTAATGTTCAGTGGTCCTTGCCTTATCTACTCAAACTAAGAGATCTTATCATCTAAATACGTCTTGGGGGAGTATCTACAGACAAATTCTTGTCAGAATTCTTCCCATCTGATTTCAACACCTGGCCTCTTACCCTTTTCTATTGTCCACCAGTGTCCAGCACTCCCTTTGCATGCCTCACCTTCTCTACTTCAGGAATATTGAGGATCCTAAAAGCCTTCTCCAGCTCAGTCAACCACAAGTTAGCATCTGCTAGGTCAGCAGTACCAGCATAATCTGTGGCTCTAACCCGGCGAAGTCATTCGAAAGTCTTGCCGGCTCCCTATCCTTCATTGTGAGTTGGTACCCTAGGTGCAGGTGGTGGCATCCTATCCGCCATATGCATCGTGGTTGCCATGAACTACTCAAACAGATCATTGAAAGCTGGATTTTCTAGTGCATCCTGGTTAAGCTGGGGGTGTTCAGGTACTGGTTCTTCCCTATCCTGATCCCTTGCACCTCTTCCTGGTGCAGCAACACTGCTCTCAGCAGCATGTTCTTCATGTGATCCAGACATCTTTAAGTTCTTCTCCTCCTATATGAGCAGAAGACACTATCAGATATATTGGAAGACACTAGAATAGACTCAACAATCTTAATCATATGTCTCTGTAGACTCAGCGAACCTAGAGCTCTGATACCACTAAATTGTGACAACAAATCCCAAACATCAGATAAAGACAAATGAGGAAGCAGTCATTAATAACAGATTACTAAAAACCACTAAAAATTAAAACCATTTACAAAGATATCCAAACACATGAAAACTCTTTTGTCAAGAACCAAAGTATTTTATTTACATCCTGGTTCATAAGTACATATCACGTACTGTCTCTTCTCGAGGATTACAAGAAACAACTGCCTTGTTAAAACTATACACAGACAGCATAAGAACATTGAGGTATCAGGCCAAAATCTCAGATCGATTCATTAAAGGTACTAACTACTAACTACGAGGACCTGATAGTACAGAGACGACACATTGGACTCTCTATACAAAACATGACAGCCAGTGCCTCCACGTGGTATGTCACTGCTATCCATGTTGATGTTGCTGCTGCTGTTCTTCCCCTGCTATATGATTTCTGCCTCTTCTTCTGTGTCTACCTAAAAAGTTGGATCCCACGGGGGTGAGACAATTGAAAATTATCCCAGTGAGAGATATAACTCTCTGCCAAAAATATTATATTGTAGTTTAATAGAAATAAATTGAGTAGAGGAATCATATATATTCAACAGCAGATAAATCAATGTCAAAATAGATTAGAGAAGTATTCTTATTCAAAGCATTTCAAATATGACTTGATAATACAGCATTTCACTTATCCAGTAAGGAAAAGAAGAACATGTATAACATTTATCTGTCTAAGATATGCTAAGCAAGGTAACATCTGTTGACTCAAGGTCAATTAGGTCAATGTTGACTCACGTCTAAATTGACTAAACCCTTATTTTGATGATGACTAACCATTCCACATATTGGTGTCTAATGATTCTACATTGAGTGATTCCAGATTAGGTTTAGACACACTCCAAATGCCCTAACTTGTGCATATCAAATTGGAGAAAAGACAAGTCAAAATAGCTACAAGTGTGCAATTTGGGATCTCTATGTAAATGACCTTAGAATTGCTTTGTAATCACTTGTAATGATTGTATGACTTGTAATTAAGCTTAGAAAAATTATTGGGACACAAAAATCCATCATTTGTACGGTTATACGAAAATTCCAAAATACCCATAACAGGGATTTGGTCGGCCGAATTCCAAACTCGGCCGATCCATATATTCTGGAATTTTTGTTGCAATCGGTCGAGTTACAAACTCAGCCGATTCCCGTTCGGTCGAGTTTCTAGCTAGGAAACTCGGCCGATCCACTGATCGGTCCAAGATGAAAGTCGACCGATCGGCCGACTTTCTCCAAAGGAACTCGGCCGACAGTCTAGCTTTCAGCCTTGTCTTTTAGTGGTTCGGCCGAATTACCTTTATATAAACTCGGCCGATCAGACTGTACAAAAAAGTGCAGAAAAGTGATTCTAGCCGTTGTGGAGTTGCAACAAGTGAAAATAGATCCGTTGCAAGCCACAAAACGGCTAGTTTTCGTTCACAAGTGTTCCCAAAGGTTAAGAGGCATCCCCAGCTATAAATAGGACCCCTTGGGCTTCATTCCAAGGTTGAGCATTCACTATGAAGGTTCCTATTCTATAGTTGAGTGATCCTACAGCCTCCTCTCTCTATCTAAGCTTAATCACTTGCTACATCCATTAGAGTGAGTAGGAAATCTGTAAGAGAGCTAGTCATATATGTATATCTTGTGAGGCTCTCACTTCCACCACCTCCTATCTCTTCTTTCAATCATGAAGATGAAGGTTCTCTCTCTTGTCCAAGAGAGGTGAAGAAGAACAAGGGAAGGAGTCCCTTGGTGAAGATCAAGGCTGAAGACTTGGAGCTAGAGTGGGTAAGTCCTTGGAGAAGGCAGAAGACCCAAGCTCAAGTGGGTAAGTCCTTGGTGGAAGCTTCTCCGAGTGAAGGTGAAGTCAAAGGCGGAAGATCCAAGAAGAGTGGGTAATTCCTGCAAGGCCGAAGACTTGTGCAAGAGTGGGTAAGTCCTTGGAGAAGGCCGAAGACTCTTGCAAAGTGGGTAAGTCCTTGGTAAGGTTGAAGACTCTTTGTATTGGATAGGTAAGTCCTTTGTTTGGTCATGTATTGTAAGTCTTATGAATGAATATAAGAATGCAATAGTTTGGAAGTCCTATAGGTTGACCTCTCTAGGCAAGTGGACTGACACACTTCTAGTTTGAAGTGTGGAACCACTCTAAATATCTTGTCTAATTGGTGCATGTTCAATCTCTCTTATCCTTGTTATGCATGATTTAGTTGCACTCAAATTACCTATTTAGCAACCTTATCTTGTCATATATCTTGAAGGTTTAATGAATTTTGTTTAAGTGCTTTCAGATCTATTCACCCCCCCCTCTAGAGCATCTAAATCACCCATCTAGGATCCAACAAGTGGTATCAGAGCGGGTCTTCTCCAAGCATACTTCCACAAGTAGGAGAATATGGGTGATTATGAAGATGGGCAACCTTCAAAGAGAGCAATAGAAGGAAACAAGAGTGAAAAAGGGATCACAAAGGCTCCATCAACATATGAAAGCACTAGTGGAAGATCTAGTGAATGTGAAGATGGAAGATGCCATTGCGCCCTCATGACAAGCTCAACTAAAGATTTAAATGAGGTAAATTCAAGTGTTGAGATTCAAACAAATGCTTATCTTAGTCAACTAAATGCTCTTAAATTTGTGGATTCTAGCTTGCTTGATAAGATTAAGTTTTTAGAATCTCAACCTTCTATGACTACTTCATATATAGAGCTTGCTACTACTATTGTTTCTCTCTCTATTGTTTCTTATGCTCTTAAATGTGCTTATGAGAGTCAAGAGCTTACTTTACAAGGAATAGAATGTGTAGATAAAGTTTATCCTTCAAAGATTACTTGTCTTGTATATGAACTTGCTTCCTTGCATAGTAGTGTAATTGCTCTTGAGCCTCATACTATCTTCTCTTATAGAGAGAAAGTTTTTAATGCTCTATCTTGTGATAAAGATTCTCATATGACTAAAGATGTTTGCTTAGAAATGTATCTTGTGCATGCTAGAGATGATATGAATCTATTGTGTTTTACCTTTACTTCTCTTATGCATGACAATCATAGTGTAAAGATTGTTTGGTGATAAAAAGAATCTTAATCAAATCCTAGACCATACTGCCAAACAAATGGGTAGAGATGGCATTGGACTTGATTGTAGCCAAAGGAACAACAAAGACAAAGGACCTTCAATTTTCAATGAAGAATCCTCCAGTTCCAAGGCTACGGGCACTTGTAATTATTGCAATGAATTTGGTCATTATTCTAATTGTTGTCCTTTTAGGAAAGCACCCAAGAGCAATAGAACTTGGGTTGCTAAACTAATCCCTCCGGACCCAAAAATATGATTGGGGACCATTTCATCTTTCTTCTTGTAGGTACATGCAAATGGATTGACTTGAGCTATTGAATTGCAAATTGACTTCTCAATCCACATGAAAGAAGAAAGGTGAGATGTGTAGAGGGTGACAACAAGTGGAAAAGGAAATGGTAAGCACAAAGGTAAATGTTTTATTGCCTATAACCATTTCTTACTTGTTTTTGTCAAGTTAGTGTGCACTATACATATGGTTTTTGAGTCAAAAGTGGCATTTTGTGTTTCTCTTCACACTCTTGCTCAAAAATTGTTCCTAATGCTTCTATAGTGCATTACTAAATTGCTTAGACATGTTTGGATATGGTTTGTATTTTTAGCATGCCTCTAGATATGTTTTATGAAAAATATGTGCTTTTTCTACAGCAGTTTTGTCGGCCGAGTTTTGTCCTGTCTAAAACTCGACCGATGGGCACCAATAGGTGTTTCCAACAGCTATCATTGGTCGAGTTGTCCATGCACAGAACTCGACCGATTACACTGTGCACAGAATATAAATTTGGCTTATTGAGTGAGAATTTCCCTCTCAACTAGATTTTCTCAACCAATAGCCTTATTCTTTGGCACTCTCATTTGGTACCTTTATATATGCATATTGCCTTGTTCTACATTGCCTATCTTGCTTACAACTCTATCTCTCTAAATTGCTCGAAATTGGTATATCTATATCTTGTAATTACTTGTTTTGAGTTGTTTTGCAGGTTTTGATGATGATCTCTTTGGATCTCCTGGCTGTGTCTAAAATCGCTTCCGTTGTACTCTAACTTGCTACATCTATCTAGGTGTATATCTTGTTTTGATACAACCTTGAGGTTCATAGGGGTAATCATCTTATGGTAAGGATGCATATCTAGTGAGTTATATCCTTTCATGCTTCTAAAATTGCATATCTCTTTGTTTGGATATATCTCTACATCTACTCATAGCTTGATCTATCTTGTGTATCTTTTGGTGTCTCTTTCTATGATCTAGATCCTACTAGTAGTCCTAACTTGTGATATCATCTACTAAGTAGTTCATATACATGTAGTTCTAGCCCTGTTTTTAATTGGTATCTTTGATCATCTATATGTTATGCTTGTATCTTATCTCATACATACTCAAGTGTGTTCTTTGAATTGCATATCTACTATCTTGAGTTACTTGCATAACATTGTGATGCAGGGCACATAGAGCTACATTATATGTAGAAATTGGAGTATTTTTGGATTTTATGCAGATTTTGCTCCAGCTTCAGTTTTACTGCAAGTATAGTGTTTTTTATGCAGAAACACCCTTCTGAGCAAGACTCATGGCTTTGCCATGAGCTCTGATGGTTTTTGGTCAAATTCCATCATCTTGAGGGTCAAAATTGCGATTTATTGTTTTTCTGCAGCACTTTATCTTGCATTTTTGGGTTGTTCAAGTATATGCTTTAACTTGCTTTTCTTTATATGCTTGGACAAGACCCTATCTGTGCTCTTCTACTCTCCTTATATAACTTTTGTTATCTTCTTTCTCTTAACAAGTGGTGTTTCTTAGTTTCTTCACACCCCCACCTTTTTGAAATGACAAAGGGGGAGAAAGATATGTCTTCTTTTGACAACAAGGAGAAGGCATGTCTTACATGAAGCAAAGAAGCGTGTCCATGTAAAGGGGAGAAGGAGAAATAGCATCAATTGAGGGGGAGTATGAGAACTCCATGTGCATCAATTGAGGGGGAGCATATGAGCTCAATCCTATTGAAACCCCTAGGTTTCTCCGAATGTATGATTTTACGTACAAGCTTTCAATACATTTATGGAATGGTTTGTCATCTTCAAAAAGGGGGAGAATGTTGACTCAAGGTCAATTAGGTCAATGTTGACTCACGTCTAAATTGACTAAACCCTTGTTTTGATGATGACTAACCATTCCACATATTGGTGTCTAATGCTTCTACATTGAGTGATTTCAGATTAGGTTTAGACACACTCCAAATGCCCTAACTTGCGCATATCAAATTGGAGAAAAGACAAGTCAAAATAGCTACAAGTGTGCAATTTGGGATCTCTATGTAAATGACCTTAGAATTGCTTTGTAATCACTTGTAATGATTCTATGACTTGTAATTAAGCTTAGAAAAATTATTGGGACACAAAAATCCATCATTTGTATAGTCAAACGAAAATTCCAAAATACCCATAACAGGGATTTTGTCAGCCGAATTCCAAACTCAGCCGATCCATATATTCTGGAATTTTTGTTGCAATCGGCCGAGTTACAAACTCAGCTGATTCCCGTTCGGTCGAGTTTCTAGCTAGGAAACTCGGCCGATCCATTGATCGGTCCAAGATGAAAGTCAACCGATCGGCCGAGTTTCTCCAAAGGAACTCGGCCGACAGTCTAGCTTTCAGCCTTGTCTTTTAGTGGTTCGGCCGAATTATCTTTATATAAACTCGGCCGATCAGACTGTACGAAAAAGTGTAGAAAAGTGATTCTAGCCGTTGTGGAGTTGCAACAAGTGAAAATAGATCCGTTGCAAGCCACAAAACGGCTAGTTTTCATTCACAAGTGTTCCCAAAGGTTAAGAGGCATCCCCAGCTATAAATAGGACCCCTTGGGCTTCATTCCAAGGTTGAGCATTCACTATGAAGGTTCCTATTCTATAGTTGAGTGATCCTACAGCCTCCTCTCTCTCTCTAAGCTTAATCACTTGCTACATCCATTAGAGTGAGTAGGAAATCTGTAAAAGAGCTAGTCATATATGTATATCTTGTGAGGCTCTCACTTCCACCACCTCCTATCTCTTCTTTCAATCATGAAGATGAAGGTTCTCTCTCTTGTCCAAGAGAGGTGAAGAAGAACAAGGGAAGGAGTCCCTTGGTGAAGATCAAGGCTGAAGACTTGGAGCTAGAGTGGGTAAGTCCTTGGAGAAGGCAGAAGACTCAAGCTCAAGTGGGTAAGTCCTTGGTGGATGCTTCTCCGAGTGAAGGTGAAGTCAAAGGCGGAAGATCCAAGAAGAGTGGGTAATTCCTACAAGGCCGAAGACTTGTGCAAGAGTGGTTAAGTCCTTGGAGAAGGCCGAAGACTCTTGCAAAGTGGGTAAGTCCTTGGTAAGGTTGAAGACTCTTTGTATTGGATAGGTAAGTCCTTTGTTTGGTCATGTATTGTAAGTCTTATGAATGAATATAAGAATGCAATAGTTTGGAAGTCCTAGAGGTTGACCTCTCTAGGCAAGTGGACTGACACACTTCTAGTTTGAAGTGTGGAACCACTCTAAATAGCTTGTCTAATTGGTGCATGTTCAATCTCTCTTATCCTTGCTATGCATGATTTAGTTGCACTCAAATTACCTATTTAGCAACCTTATCTTGTCATATATCTTGAAGGTTTAATGAATTTTCTTTAAGTGCTTTCAGCTCTATTCACCCCCCCTCTAGAGCATCTAAGTCATCCATCTAGGATCCAACAACATCAACTAGTGATTCCCGTATTTCAACCTTAAGCAAATACGCTACATGGATGATTATATTTTACAATCATATTTAAGCCCTGAGGAGATGAAGTACACCATTCATACTCCAACATACCATTGCAAAGTCGAAATCGGTACCAAACAGATCAAGGAAGAGTCGGATTCCCATGACCTCATCCTCCTCAATCAGTGTGAAGACAAAAATGCAGGAGATCTTATATCTCTACTAAATAGCTATCTAGGGTATACTGGAAACTTCGCCACAGAGTTACAGTGGCGGTTGTACTCTCTTCGCAATTAAGAGATTTCATGTTTATCTCACATCAATATGGCATTAACATTATCGGGAGATTCGTGATACATCCATCCCGGTATCAGGAGATTAGTGATACATCCATCCCGACATATATAATGAAGGATTGAGAGATTTAATGTTTATCTCACATCAATTCCTCCATTAGGGCGTAAGGATATTTTTGCCCATAACCCCCACATACTCAACATTATGCCCTCTAGGAGATCATGTAGGAAAACCTGTTTCACCATCACCAACTAGTGACGATGATGAATCTATGGCCAGGGCTCTACATGAAAAGATTCCACTTGATTAGTTAAGTACATTACCATATTCTTTTAGCATCAGTCAGATTTTCAAACATAAATCATTATAAAAAATGCTACAAAGAATGAGTAAAATTTCTATCAAGTACTTTTCAAAGCTTTATAAAGCATTGGGATCTCAATCCCTTGTCACATCAGGGCATTCTCATCCCTTAACATCTCATCATCGTGAATGTGGAATATGGGTATTCAAACCCTTAGTTCATTAAAGAACACTTGTTACCACTTATCAGGTAACTAATACCTTCAGGTCATCTGACCAAGGTAAACATGATACTTTCTACACAAGCATCTCACATGGCTCTCAAATCCCATTTAATTTCTTGTTACCTCTCACTAGGTGACAAAGCATATTATGGCTCACAATACCCCTAAAACATTTTCAATAATAAAACATCATAGCTCATACCTGGCTATGTCCAACATCTCATGATACCTGCATGATTAGTACACATGATAACAATTGTATCAATTACATATCAGCACTATGCAATGTAATGGTAGCATCACTATTCACTCCTTAGGGTTAGGGTTTCCTAAATTCAGGTCAATTAGGGATACTCATCCCATTACCCAAAATTAGAATTATGGTTTATCATCATATTGCCCAAGATTATGGTTTCATGCACTATAACCCAAAATTAGGGTTTCACATACCTTCGCCCTATATTAGGGTTAGGGTTTCATATAGCATCACCCTGGATTAGAGTTTCACTTCACATCACTGCATTAGGGTTTCACATGACATCACCCTAGATTAGGGTTTCACATGACATCACCCTAGATTAGGGTTTCATAAGACATCACCCTAGATTAGGGTTTCACATGACATCACCCTAGATTAAGGTTTCACATGACATCACCCTAGATTAGGGCTTCACATGACAACACCCTAGATTAGGGTTTCACATGACATCACCCTAGATTAGGGTTTCACATGACATCACCCTTGATTAGTGTTTCACACATCATTATCTTAAATTAAGGTTCCTTATAACCTTTCCCCAAATTAGGGTTTCATGTAACTTTACCCAAAATTAGGGTTTCATGAAACATCCTCTTAAATTAGGGTTTTTCATTATATTACCCTGAATTGGGATTTCTCATATCATCACCCTAGATTAGGGTTATATCATTACCCTAGATTAGGGTTTCACCTAGCATTTCCCTAAATTAGGGTTAGGTCTCATCAACCTTTTCAATTCATGATCTCTTTATCAAGGATCATACCGTAATTACTTATTTTATTCATTTTGAAAGTGTTGAGGCTTAACCACTACATGATTATTATACATGTATGATTTCCTCTCTCTCTCATCCTCTCTAGGATGTTGATTACTTCAAACTTGATTTGATTAGGTCAACCCTTCATTCAAGTACATACATTTAGGGTTAGCATAGTGTGTTGAGATATCGCTTCCATAAGCATCAAAGGTTAACCCCTCAAAGGATACTAATCACCCTAGTACCTTAAAGGTATAACCATTGTTATTATCTTTAATAAACATCATTAACAATCATAGTGTTAATTGATCTTTCATAACTTTGAGACTATTAGGTCTCCAAACGGTTTTAATACTTTTGAACCTTCAAACGATTTTGACCTCCTTGACCTTCAAACGGTTTTGACCTCCTTGACCTTCAAACGGTTTCGAGACCGTTTGCCCTCCAAACGATCTTGAGACCGTTTGAGCATCTTGGGTTGATACCGTTTGCTCTTAAACGGCTTTGAAACCATTTGGTGATTTCAACCTTTGAGATTGTTTGATCAAATTATCATTGAAACCGAATGAACAACCCATCATTGAAACTGAATGAACATCAAACAGTTTGAGACCGTTTGCCCTCCAAATAATCTAAGGACCGTTTGGACTCAAACGGTCTCAAGACTGTTTTGTTAAAACCACCTTGAAACCAAATGGATCACTTAGGGTTTCTTAATTAATCGATATAGGGTTTCCACTCATTGAATCATCCAACATTAAGACCATTGAAAGTAGATCAACTTGCACCCCTTGGATCTCCATCCATCCATGACTCCTCTTGACCTCAAACGGTTTTGATACTGTTTGACCTCAAACAGTCTTGAGACCATTTGCCCTCAAATGGTCTTGAGATCGTTTGAGCCATTCAACATAAAAATCGACTTAATTAATATAGGGTTTCAACCAATCAATCTGATTAGGGTTTGTAATCAATGGATCATCCATTCTTGAATCCATTATAATTAGATCAATTTGAACCCTTGGATCTTCATCCAACTATATCAGCAATTGACCCCAAATGGTCTTGAGACCGTTTAACCTCAAACGGTCTTGAGACTATTTGCTCTCAAACGGTCTTGAGACCATTTGATCACCAAATGGTTTTGAGACCGTTTGGTTATCAAAGTTAAAGACTATTTGCTCATGATATTTATTGAGGTGTTTTCTAACATGACAGCATCATATTCAAGCTAAAAACCTTCGAAAATTTGTTGTGATCTTTGTGGTGATTTCATCAATTAATCAAAAGGAAAATTGTGAATGAAAAAGGAATCGACACATGATAAAGAAATGAAATCAATAATGATATTTAAGGGTTCAAGTTATATAACCCACCTTCAAAGTTGAATCCAAGCTTCAAGCTTCACGTCCTCAATGGTGAATGAAGCTTTCTCAACTATCCAAGGTCCGTTCTCAATTCTTTAAGTGAAAAGATTGGCTAAAGTTGAAGATTGAATGGAGAAAAGAAGAAAATAAGCATTGAATTTCGATTTCCACCATGAAATCAAGGTTGAAGATGATTAAGGAGCTTACCTACAGGTTGGGGTATGTCCTCCTATTTCTCCTAAGCTCCCTTGTGTTCGTCCAAAGCAAGGAAAGAAAGAAGAGTCAAAAAATCCTTTCATGTGGGTGAAAAATGGGATATATGTAAGGGAATTTCAAGAGAGAGAAAGTGTTATAAAAATCCTTAAATTCCTTACATTGGTGCCACTTATCCCCCTCACTTCCTTGCATACGAAGCCATCATCCTCCCCTTCAAAAACCTCTTCTTTATCCATGAATTAAAGAAAATAAATTAAGCACCTTAAGCAATATAATAATAATATCCAAAAATGAGTCTATATTACTTTTTCTTTAACTAATGTGAGTGGACTCTCCACTCACTTTAGATATTTCGGTGTTGTTGCAAGGCACAAGGACGTCCACACTTATACAAATTCAGCCATCATACTTTTGGTTAAAGGGCACTTCCATTAATATTTTTATTTTTGCATTAAATTGAATTAGGGTTTCAATTATGCTTAAATCTTGATTATTTTAATATCAAGATTCTCTCTCCCCAAAAGGGATTCAAATGAGATGCCCCTATGATTTTGATGTCTCTAATTGATACCAAGAAACATTAGGGACTCTCAAGAAGTGGTATTTTGCATACTAAACCCTAGGTTTTGGGTAAATTGCACATTACACCAAAACTAGGTTTTAATGCACAAACATTGCTTAATAAGCTCTTTCTTGGTGCTCAGGCTACCACAAGCCATACCTTTACATCATTTTCATTCTACTTCAACACTTGAGGACATTTATCATGTAACATTTGCAAGTTAACCCCTCAACTTTGGTAATTTGCACTTTAGTCCAAAACAGACAAAACATTGTTTTCAACATTATTCAAAAAGAACTAAAATTAAAACATAAGTTCCTATTGAGCCTTAATTACTTTTCAAAAGATAAGAGCAAGCATATACTTATCTTTCTTAAATAAAACATCTAGGGTTAAAGCATAACCCAGGTCAGGGATGTTAGAATTTATCCACCCCTAACAGGGATTTCATCCCCGAAATCATCAAGAGAAAAGAGAAGGGTACTTCCTCCTCATCTCTTCCTCTAGCTCCCACGTAGCTTCTTCAATGTCACAGTGATGTCAGAGAACTTTCACAAGACATATGTCTTTCTTTTTCAATTTTTTAATTCTTTTATCAAGGATCATCACAGGTCCTTCAACATATGATATATCATCATTTAATTCTACCTCCACAAGTTGTAAAACTAACTCTGTGTCAGGATGACACTTTCTCAGCATGGAGATATGGAACACTGGATGCAATTTATGCAGTTCAGGTGGTAACTCCAGCTTATAGGCTACCTTTTCAATCCGTTCAATGATTGGATAAGGCCCCATAAATTTAGGAGCTAGCTTTCTCTTATTTCCAAATCTAAGGACACCTTTCTAAGGTGAGACCTTGAGATATACTCTGTCTCCAACTTGGAATTCTAAAGGTCTTCGCCGTTTGTCGGCGTACGACTTCTGTCTATCCTGTGCAGTCTTTAATTGTTGTTTTATTACTTTAATCTTCTCAGTTGTCTTTTGTACTAACTCAGGACCCAAAAGTTGATATTCTCCTATTTCATACCAACAAAGGAGATCTACAACATATACCATATAATTCTTCATATGGTGTCATATCAATACTGTGTTGATAGCTATTATTGTAAGAAAATTCTATCAAGCTCAGGTGTAGATCCCAACTTCCTACAAACTAAAGGACACATGTCCTAAGTAAATCCTCAAAGGTTTGTATGGTCCTCTCAGATTGTCCATCTGTCTGTGGGTGAAAGGCAGTACTAAACCTTAACTGTGTACCCAAAGCTTTATGTAGTCGTTCCCAAAAATGACTCGTGAACTGGGGACCTCTATCAGAAACAATAGTAGATGGAACCATGTGCATCCGCACTATCTCATTTGTATATATCTGTGCAAGCTTCTCAGCAGTGTAGGTTGTTTTGACAGGAAGGAAATGTGTTGTCTTAGTCAACCTATCAACTATCACCCATATGGAATCATGACCTTTGGTTGTTCTAGGAAAACCAACCACAAAGTCCATGGTCACATGATCCCATTTCCACTGTGGTATAGGCAAAGGTTGCATTGTTCCCACGGGCTTTTGATGTTCAGCTTTAACCTGCTGACACACCGGACACCGTACAACAAACTCATCTACATCCTTCTTCAAACCAGGACACCAATACATATCTTTCAATTTATGATACATTTAGGTGCTCCCTGGATGCATTGCATACATCGAAGAATGAGCTTCTTCCAAGACTAACTTTCTTAAGTCATTGGCATCAGGTACTACCATCCTACCATGGTAACAGACTACCTGATCCTCTAACTCATGAAAGTCATCCTATTTCTCACTACCATACTCTGACTTGATCTGCTGAACCCTAGTATCAACTTGTTGTGCTTCTTTAATCTGCTGTCTCAGAGTAGGTTTCACTTGCATCTCAGCTAACAGCCCAGCTAACAACGATACCTTATGTTGTATATTGTCTTGCCTCAAGGAGATAAGCATATCTCTTTTAAAGCACACTAAGGAGTTCAACTGTGCTTTATCTAAGGCTGGTGATGATGATTTTCTACTTAGTGCATTAGCCACTACATTAGCCTTCCCTGGAAGATAATCAATTGTACAATTGTAGTCCTTGATTAACTCTATCCAGTGGCGTTGTCTCATGTTCAACTCATGTTGTGAGAAGATATATTTTAGATTCTTATGGTCTGTGAAAATCTGGAATGTTTCTCCATAGAGATAATGTCTCCAGATCTTCAAAGCATGGACCACAGGAGCTAGCTCTAGATCATGTGTCAGATAATTCTCCTCATGTTTCTTAAGATGTCGAGAGGCAAAAGAAATCACTTGATTATCCTACATCAACACACATCCTAGACCATTCTTAGATGCATCACAGAAAACTATATACCCCTTCCCTTGCTCAGGTAACATCAACACAGATGCACTTGTTAACCTTTCTTTCAACAGCTGGAAAGAATGTTATTACGCCCCCACCTTTTAGTAACCCCCAATAAAGGGAGACTGAGAGGTCGAAGCCGCACCCATAATTTCTGAATCGAAGTTTCGACATATAACTAAGAACAATTATTAAATTTTAACAGACTAAACTGAAAAGTTGTAATAAATAAATTTTTGAATATCTTTGAAAAGTGTGGAATATACTAAACTTCTAACCACAGCTGAACCACTCTAACTAGTTCCTCCTTGTTCTTTAATTCTTGAATTCACAATGTGTCATTTTACTGTTTGTACTTTTAAGATCTGTACCCAAATTGCCGAAAAACAAAATGACGGTCAGCCGAAGCTAGTATGTGGGGGAAACAAATAATGTGCAACTATGTTAACAATGTAATCATTCAATTAATTATTTAACAACCAAGATTATGTTTTAAGCCATACTAATCAATCCTTACCTATCCCTCAACTCTGTGTTGTCCCTGCAGTGGACTTGCATGCTACCTCTCTTTAGGTAGATTCTTACCCCCATGGTCCTACCTTACAGGTAGCCAATACATAGGGTATTAGAGTCGCATGGCACTACCCAAAGGTAGCCCAATATCTAACTCAAAGTGACTTGATGGTCCTACCCCATTGGTAGCCATGTACTAAGTCATCCAATGACCTGATGAACCTACCCCATAGGTAGCCATGTACTAGGTCAACTAATAAGCCACAGAGGGGACCAGGATCTGAGCTAGTAGGTGCATATCTTATGTGATAGTCATATCCACATTATAGTTTGCATGAATTAAAATCATCCAACAATTAATTCATGACATCGATGAAAACTTCGGTAAACCTCAGAAAACTAACTCGAGATATTCATAAGCGTAACCACATACATGTGCTTGCATATTTGGATACAGAATCAACTATGTAGAGAGAGAAAATCCAAACAAGAAAGCAAAGTGCATAGAAACCCTGAAATAAAAGCACAAGTTTCCTTTTATTAATATTTACCCAATTTCATCATATTCCTTAGGGTTTCTATTCCAATTTTTAGGGTTTCTTTGGAAATTAGGGTTTTGCTTCCATTAAGCATCCTAATTCATCAAATCTACTTAAAATCTTTAAATTCTCTTAATTTAATATTCCTAACAGTATTAGGATCATTATTTAGTAGTTTATTTTCTTAATCTGAAAATAACATGGTTTCCTCTTATTTTACCCTAATTAGGGTTTCCATATATATATTATTCTTCATTTATGGAATGAAACCCTAAAACTACCAACTTTGTATACAAAACGGATGAGAACTATATATTACTAATCAGCAGGTTAAAACTTATCAATTTAACCTATTAAACTTCAAAGATACAACCTTTATATACAATTAGGGTTTCTAATTACTTTTTAATACATAATTCCACCAAATTAAGGTACTTTTGTAAAATGAAACATAACTAGGTGCTCAAATTATTTTTATCAAGTTCCTTATATTTTTCTACACAACTTTCATGTATAAAGTTTCTTCATATGAGATTCCTAGCGATCTCTATTAATTTTGCAAGGAAAAAGCTATTTTCTTGATTATTCGATGAGAGAGAGGATTTTACCGATTTTCCTCGATCGTTGGATTGATGCGCCAAAAGTCCACAGCTTGATCTGATGCTCTGCGTCAGTTGTCCCCACTAGCGGCACGTGCCTCTTCTGGCGATCGTCGATTCTCGATCTAACTCTCCGCGTCTGCAAGCGACCTCCACTTAACCGACTGTCATCCTAGCACCATTAGATCCCCACGTGGATCACGGTGATCCCTGATCAAACGACTGTTGTACGTCATCTTCCTCATTTCCTTGCTGCTCAAGTTGCAGTAGAACAAGGTGGTTCCCTCGCCGGATCAGGTACAATAGAGTGAGGGAGGGAGCTCTGCGACTTGGGAAGTAGCCGTCCAAAGTCACGAGGGTGAAAGAAACTAGGAGGAGTCCTATTTATAGGATATGGGGGTCTCTTTTAGGGTTTCTGATCTCTCCGCTAAAACATCCTTCACCCCAATTGGGCATTTTGGGTATACGCGATGAAAGTCGGCAAAACTTGGGTCTAGATCCTTCGTAATGATCTCCCGAACCTAATGGAAAAAAAATCATAAGTGCACATGCACTGGATTGATCAAAAAGCAAAGGGGAAAGTCCCCATGTGATCGCGCTACAGTCCCTGATCAACTGGGACTCGAGGATGTGTGGCGCCTGTTGGATCGAGATCCAACGGCCAACATTCCACGTGATTTATCCTAAGGAAAGTATTTTTCCCCAAATCCAAGAAAATTCCTATTTTGATGATAACTTCAAAAAGCAATAACTCCCAAATCTAATTCCTTTTTAATTCAAATTTTAAGGGAACCTATTTTATGATTTTATCTTTCATCCTGCAAAAATTGGGATCATTATCTCAAGGAAACAGTTTCTTTTCTTCAGTTGCAAGAAAACACATATTTATTCATATTTTCCACATATTCTTTATTTCCTTTGCTAGTATATTATTATCCTGGGTTCCTTGAACCCCAAGGAACCTTTATAACTTGAAATCCTATTTTGGGAAAATATCTTTTAGACTTTTAATCATTTGTTATCATTTTCTTATGTATTCCATTATCCCATTGAATTCCTTTTTCATTTCTTTTTCTTTTTCTTTCAATTGGGCTTAATGGCCAATAAAGCCCATCAAGAAAGCATACAAGGCTATCATACACGAAATTCATTCAAATCAAACCATCAAATCAACCATGGATTTCATTTATATTTTAAAAAGAGATTTACAAACCTCATTACATGCTTTAGAAAATGGGGTTATAACATCCTCCCCTCCTTATAGGAATTTTGCCCTCAAAATTCGTCAATCAAACAAACAAATTGGGATATGCCTTTTCCATGTCCGTCTTCAGCTCCCATGTGGCCTCATCCTCTCCATGGTGCTTCCAAAGAACCTTTACCATCTCTATATTCTTATTTCTAAGCTCTTTTACCTTGGTATCTAGAATCCGCAAAGGTAACTCAGGATAAGTTATCTTTCCTTGAAGCTCAATGGGTTCAATGCTTAGCACATGGCTTGGATCTTGCACATATCGCTTCAGATTGGACACGTGAAACACATCATGCATCATACTATATTGAGGGGGTAACACCAACTGATAGGCTGCTTCGACAATCTGTTCTAATACTTCAAACAGACCCACGTATCGGGGGCTCAATTTTCCTCTATTCTTAGCTATAGATCAGAGCGGTCGGATGTTCTCCCACAGCGAAATGCACATCAGTTCGCTTCGCATCAGCATACGACTTTTGTCGATCCTGGGCTCTCTTTAGCCTTTTTCTGATCAAAGTGACTTTATCAGCATACACTTGGAGTTCATCTGACCTCAACAAGGTCCTTTCACCAACATCATCCCAGTGAAGTGGTGACCGACACAGTCTCCCATAAAGAGCTTCATATGGCGGCATCCCGATACTGGCTTGGTAACTGTTGTTGTAAGAAAACTTGGCTAAAGGTAGGTACTGCTCCCATGATCCACCCCAATCGAGCACAGAAGCTCTCAGTAGATCCTCTAAGGTCTGAATTGTCCTTTTTGACTGACCATCTGTCTGGGGGTTATAAGCGGTACTAAACTTCAACCTTGTACCTAGTTCCTCTTGAACCTGCTTCCACTACTTGGAAGTAAACTTTGGGTCTCTATCGTAAATGATGGAACCGGGTACGCCATGCAAACACACTATCTCTCTGATATACAACTCAGCTAAATCTGACACCTTGGCAGTGGTCTTCAGGGCAAGGAAGTGTGCTGACTTGGTAAGGCGATCTACCCCAACCCATATCGCATCATGACCTCTCTTGGTCGGGGGTAGACCCACCACGAAATCCATGGTGATCTGCTCCCATTTCCACTTTGGGATCTCTATAGACTGTAAAAGTCTGCCGAGTCGTTGGTGTTCAGCCTTCACCATTTGGCATGTAAGACAACTGGCCACATAAGCTGTAATGTCTCTCTTCATTCCTGGCCACCAGAAAAACCTCTACATGTCCTTAAACATCTTAGTAGTTCCCGGGTGCACCGTGTACTTAGAACCATGAGCCTCTTGTAGGATACGTTCCTTCAACTTGGAATCTTCAGGAACCCATATGTGATTCTCAAATCGGATTCCTCCGTCCATTCCCAAAGAAAGACACGTATGAGGCTTCTTCATCAAGTCCTTCATCTTGTCAATCTCCCCACTGGCCAACTGTGCTGCTACAATTTCACTCAACAATTCAGACTGTATCTGGATGTTGGCCAATCGAACTCGATCATCTAATAGTTGAGGAGACCATTCTACCAGATCTTCTAAGATCTTCTACTGACTGGACAAAATAGTTGCACACCTGAGTTGTTTTCGACTCAAAGCATCGGCTATGACGTTTGCCTTTCTTGGATGATAAGTGATGGTGAAGTCGTAATCCTTCATGTACTCCATCCATCATCTTTGTCGTAGGTTTAAGTCTTTCTATGTCAGGAGATATTTCAGGCTCTTATGGTCGGTGAAGATCTCAAAAGTGGCACCATACAGGTAATGTCACCAAATCTTCAAGGCATGGATGATAGCAGCTAACTCTAGGTCGTATGTTGGGTAATTCACCTCGTTGGGCTTGAGTTATCGGGAGGCATATGAAACCACGTGTCGATTTTGTTCCAACACACAGCCAAGTCCCATCTTTGATGCATCGGTGAAAATCATAAAACCCTCATTGCCTGATGGCAGAGTCAAAACTGGTGCAGTGGTCAGCTTCTCTTTCAGCTCCTGGAAACGAGCCTCATAAACATCATACCACACAAACTTCACATCCTTCCGAGTCAACATGGTCAAAGGCAAGGCAGTCTTTGAGAAATCCGCAATGAAACATCGATAGTATCCTGCTAACCCCAAGAAGCTTCGGATCTCAGAGGGGTTCTTCAGTGCAGGCCAGTCTCGTACTGCCGACACTTTAGCTGGATCTACAGCGATCGTTCCTCCTCAGATGATGTGTCTGAGGAACATGACTTGGTCTATCCAAAACTCACATTTAGAGAATTTCGCATAGAATTTCTGCTTTCTCAAGATATCAAGGACTTTACTTAGGTGGTTTCGATGTTGATCTAAGTCATCTGAATAAACCAGTATGTCATCTATGAATACTATGACAAACGAGTCAAGGAAGGGTTGAAACACACTATTCATAAGTTTTATGAACACATTGGGTACATTAGACAGCCCAAAGGCATAACCACAAACTCATAGTGGCCATACTGAGTTCTAAAAGCAGTTTTCGGGATATCCTCACTTTTAACTCTCAACTAGTGGTAACCTGATCTCAAGTCGATCTTGGAAAAGACTCGAGCTGACTTCAACTGGTCAAACAAGTCATCTATCCGGGGTAAAGGGTATTTGTTCTTAATGGTAGCCTGGTTGATCATCCGGTAGGCTATGCACATACGGAGTGAACCATCCTTTTTCTTCACAAAAAGAATTGGTGCTCCCCATGGTGATGTGCTAGGGCGGATAAAACCCTTGTCTAACAATTCCTGCAGTTGTTTCTTTAACTCGAGCAACTCAGCAGGGGCCATTCTATAATGTGCTTGGGAAATAGGGCTTATATCAGGAGATAGCTCTATGGAGAAATCTACCTCTCTCTTAGGAGGAATCCCAGGTAGATCATCTGGAAAAACATCTGCATAGCTCCTAACTACCTCTATTTCTTCTAAGGGTTGCACCTTGGGTTCTGGCTCGGTGACTACTGCTAGGAAAGCTTGACACCCTTTACTCATCATCTGCTCTTCCTTTAAGGCTGACACATACAGGATGGTGGTGGCATCCTTCCTACCCCTAATGACAAAAGGTGGGTGACCTGGTCTCTTAATTATCACTTTCTTCTCCCTACAGTCAATGTTGGCCCTATAAGTATAAAGCCAATCCATGCCAATGATTACATCAAAATCATTCATGTCAAGAAGGATAAAGTCTGTAGGAAATTCATGGTCTTGATATTTCACAGGTATCACCGGGGTTTTCAAAAGGGAAGTAAAGATCCGACCACTCGGGGTTGTAACATCTAAGACATACTCTAAATCCTTGATATCCAAACAAAGCATAGTTTCAAGATTTCTCGAAATGAAAGTATTAGTAGATCCAGAATCAAACAAAGCTTTTACATTATGTCCCATGACTTCAAGCATGCCTACATTGGTTTTCACCATACATTATACCATTACATGCTTAAACTTAAAACATAAAAGAAAACTCTAAGGGTTATTACCCTCGATCAACTGATTCGCATTTGCTTGAGATTCCTCATTATCAATGGCAAACACCCGAGCTTGTCTTCTCTCTCCAGCAGGTGGGGCTGCAACTATAGGTGGAGCTGCCACAGGTGGAGCTGCTACTGGTGGGGCTGCTACCTGTCCTGGTCCTCTTGGATTTAGTAGAGGGCAAACAGCTTGTATGTGCCCTTCTTGGTGGCATCGGTAGCATATCTTCTTCTTGTTGCGGCACTCACCGGTATGCCACCTCCCGCAGGTGCAGCATCGAGGTCAGTTGTTCTCTTGACGGGGTTTCCCTTTTCCTCCATGTCTTCCTTTATCATGATGACGCCCTGGACCTTTCTTGTGGTTGCTCTTCTGACCTTGAGTTCCTTCAGTGAAACCCAAATACCCCTTGGGTGGAACCTGGGCAGGCATCACAGTCCTTACCATGTCTAAAGCAGTGTTGTACGCCTCGAAGAAGGTTTTGGGTTTACTTGCCATCACATGGGGCTTGACAACAGGGTGAAGACGCTCTATGAAATGATCCACCCTTCTTTCCTCATCCATCATATGCCTGAAACGCTCTAGGATTTGAAACCTGCACCCGAAGTCTGCCACAGATGAGTTCCCTTGAGTCATGTTGGTAAACTCCCTTTCCTTTTCCTTCTTAGCAGAGATCGGGACAAATCTGGCGGTGAAGATTGTCTTGAAGTCAGCCCATGCCGTGGGTTCTTCTGTCAAATCTCGACCGGTGATGTGGGTCTCCCACCATATCTTGGATGCTCCTTCCAGGAGGTGAGCAGCAAAGAGGACCTTCTTGCTCGGTTGTATCTCAAGCATGCGGAATCCATTCTCAACTGCAAGCAGCCAAGCTTCCGCCTTGTCGACTACCTCAATCTTATCTTCTCCCCAGAACTTCTCGATGTTCAGCTTGACGAATCCCAGGATGGTGGCTCCTAGTCGAGGACGAAATGGAAGCGGCTCACCATTTTCACCTCTAGCAAAGTCTCGGAGAGCCAAGGCACTTATGGCCTCTGTCAGCTTCTTCTGTTGTTCCATCCACAAAGCATCAGGGTGTGAATTATCATGGTAGGCTCAGGACCGCCAGCTGGATCTTCTTCCATTCGGGCCACCTCCTCATACTCTTGTTGCTCCTCGTACCCTTGGTCTTCTTCTTGGTCGAGGTTGCTGAAGGGTATCGGGTTAGGGTTAGGGACCTCATGAGTGGTTTCCTCGGGTCTCTTCCTCTTCTTAGAGGATTCACCATCCAGGTTCCTCTTTCTCTTTTCTGAAGGCCCCTTTCCTTTGCGGGGAGGCCAAACACTCCTAGCTGGATTCCCAGTGCCCTCGCGAATAGCAACATTCTTGGTACGAGCCATCTACATAAGCATAACAAACAGACCTTTAGTTTATCATTAAACTAATTATACTTATGTTAATGACGTCTCATTATGTATCTTTTATTAATTTGATGGAGGATTCCTTAATCCTTAACTTACTGGCCCATACCACATGATGGTGAGGAAGAGAGAGAAAACCCTAACTCTTAAAAATCCTTAATAGAATATGTGATGAGAAGGGATGAATAAGATGAGAGAGTCCTAAAGGTATCTTATTTCGATTCATACCCTAAAACTTTGGCCAGGAATTCACACGAATCTAAGAGTCCTCATATTCCGACTAGCGGTGCGGAGGAAAATATTGCCAGCCCCCGATCGTGATCCTTTTCTAGACACCTCCATTTTTTGGATAGTCCTCTAATAACTCCCTTGGGTTATATGGAGTTTGTAAAATTTAATAATTATTAATGGTTAAGTGAGGAACCATCGCTCTGATACCAAATGTTATTACCCCGCCTTTCAGTAACCCCCAATTAAGGGAGACTGAGAGGCCAAAGCCACACCCATAATTTTCGAATCGAAGGTTCGACATATAACCAAGAACAATTATTAAAATTTAACAGACTAAACTGAAAAGCTATAATAAATAAATTTTTGCATACCTTTGAAAAGTTTGGAATATACTAAACTTCTAACCACACCTGAACCACTCTAACTAGTTCCTCCTTGTTCTTTAATTCTTGAATTCACAATGTGTCATTTTACTATTTGTACTTTTAAGATTTGTACCTAAATCGCCGACAAACAAAACGACGGTCAGCCGAAGTTGGTATGTGGGGGAAACAAATAATGTGCAACTATGTTAACAATGTAATCATTCAATTAATTATTTAACAACCAAGATTACGTTTTAAGCCATACTACTCAATCCTTACTTATACCCCAACTTTGTGTTGTCCCTGCAGTGGACTTGCATGCTACCTATCTTTAGGTAGATTCTTACCCCCATGGTCCTACCTTACAGGTAGCCAATACATAGGGTAGTAGAGTTGCATGGCACTACCCAAAGGTAGCCCAATATCTAACTCAAAGTGACTTGATGGTCCTACCCCATTGGTAGCCATGTACTAAGTCATCCAATGACCTGATGGACCTACCCCATAGGTAGCCATGTACTAGGTCAACTAATAAGCCATAGAGGGGACCAGGATCTGAGCTAGTAGGCACATATCTTATGTGATAGTCATATCCACATTATAGTTTGCATGAATTAAAATCAGCCAACAATTAATTCATGACATCGATGAAAACTTCAGTAAACCTCAGAAAACTAACTCGAGATATTCATAAGCGTAACCACATACATGTACTTGCAGATTTGGATACAGAATCAACTATGTAGAGAGAGAAAATTCAAACAGGCAAGCAAAGTGCACAGAAACCCTGAAATAAAAGCACAAGTTTCCTTTTATTAATATTTACCCAATTTCATCATATTCCTTAGGGTTTCTATTCCAATTTTTAGGGTTTCTTTGGAAATTAGGGTTTTGCTTCCATTAAGCATCCTAATTCATCAAATCTACTTAAAACCTTTAAATTCTCTTATTTTAATATTCCTAACAGTATTAGGATCATTATTTAGTAATTTTATTTCTTAATCCAAAAATAACATGGCTTTCCTCTTCTTTTACCCTAATTAGGGTTTCCATATATATATATTATTCTTCATTTATGGATTGAAACCCTAAAACTACCAACTTTGTATACAAAACAGGTGAGAACTCTATATTACTAATCAGCAGGTTAAAACTTATCAATTTAACCTATTAAACTTCAAAGATACAACCTTTATATACAATTAGGGTTTCTAATTACTTTTTAATATATAATTCCACCAAATTAAGGTACTTTTGTAAAATGAAATAGAACCAGGTGCTCAAATTATTTTTATCAGGTTCCTTGTATTTTTCTACACAACTTTCATGTATAAAGTTTCTTCATATGAGATTCTTAGAGATCTCTATTAATTTTGCAAGGAAAAGGCTATTTTCTTGATTATTCGATGAGAGAGAGGATTTTATCAATTTTCCTCGATCGTTGGATCGATGCACCAAAAGTCTGCGGCTTGATATGACGCTCCGCGTCAGTTGTCCCCACTAGTGGCACGCACCTCTTCTGGCGATCGTCGATTCTCGATCTAACACTATGCGTCTGCGAGCGACCTCCACTTAACCGACCGCCGTCCTAGCACCGTTAGATCCCCGCGTGGATCACGGTGATCCCTTATCAAACGATGTATGTACGTCGTCTTCCTCCTTTCCTTGCTGCTCAAGTCGTGGCAGAGCGAGGCGGTGCCCTCACCAGAGCAGGTACAATAGAGCGAGGGAGGGAGCTCTGCGACTTGGGAAGTAGCCGTCCAAAGTCGCGAGGGTGAAAGCAACTAGGAGAAGTCCTATTTATAGGCTATGGGGGTCTCTTTTAGGGTTTCCGATCTCGCCGCTAAAACATCCTTCACCCCAATTGGGCATTTCGGGTATACACGATGAAAGTCGGCAAAACCTGGGTCTAGATCCTTCGTAATGATCTCCCGAACCTAATGGAACAAAAATCATAAGTGCACATGAACTGGATTGATTGGAAAGCAAAGGGGAAAGTCCCCCTGTGATCGCGCTACAGTCCCTGATCAACTGGGACTCGAGGATGTGCGGCACATGTTGGATCGAGATCCAACGGCCAACATTCCACGTGATTTATCCAAAGGAAAGTATTTTTCCCCAAATCCAAGAAAATTCCTATTTTGAGGATAACTTGAAAAAGCAAGAACTCCCAAATCGTAATTCCTTTTTAATTCAAAATTTAAGGGAACCTCTTTTATGCTTTTATCTTTCATCCTGCAAAAATTGGGATCATTATCTCAAGGAAACGGTTTCCTTTCTTCAGTTGCAAGAAAACACCTATTTATTCATATTTTCCACATATTCTTTATTTCCTTTGCTAGTATATTATTATCATGGGTTCCTTGAACCCCAAGGAACCTTTATAACTTGAAATCCTATTTTGGGAAAATATCTTTTAGCCTTTTAATCATCTGTTATTCATTTTCTTATGTATTCCATTATACCATTGAATTCCTTTTTCATTTCTTTTTCTTTTTCTTTCAATTGGGCTTAATGGCCAATAAGGCCCATCAAGAAAGCATACAAGGCTATCATACACGAAATTCATTCAAATCAAACCATCAAATCAACCATGGATTTCATTTATCTTTTAAAAAGATATTTACAAACCTCATTACATGCTTTAGAAAATGGGGTTATAACAAATGTTGACACTTGTCAGTCCAAACAAAAGGAACCTCCTTCCTGGTCAACTTGGTTAGGGGTAAAGCTATAGAACTGAAGTTCTTAATGAACCTCCTGTAATAGCCTGCCAGTCCTAGGAAACTACATATCTCCGTTTGTGTCTTTGGCTGTTCCCATTGCAGGACATATTCTACCTTCTTAGGATCAACACAGATACCTGAGGCAGATATTGCGTGTCCTAGACAAGAAACTTCTGTTAACCAGAACTCACATTTGCTAAACTTAGCATACAGCTTATGCTCTCTTAGCAAAGTTAAAGCCTGACGGAGATGTTGCTCATGTTGTTGAGCATCTCTATTGTATATCAAGATATCATCTATGAAGACTACTATGAACTGATCAAGAAAAGTCTGGAAGATTCTATTCATGAGTTCCATGAATGTAGTGGGTGCATTAGTTAGTCCAAACGACATAACTATGAACTCATAGTGACCATACCTTGTCCTAAAGGCAGACTTAGGTATGTCACTCTCCTTGATACGCAACTGATGATATCCCGACCTCAGATCTATCTTAGAGAAGATAGTTGCACCACACAACTGATCAAACAAGTCATCGATCTTTGGCAGAGGATACTTGTTCTTTATGGTTACTTTATTTAACTATTTGTAATCAATGCATAACTGCATCGATTCGTCCTTCTTCTTAACAAAGAGAACCGAAGCACCCCATGGTGAAGTACTCGATCGTATAAAACCTTTCTCAAGCAACTCCTGCAGCTATTTCTTGAGCTTTTCCATCTCAGCAGGTGCCATCCTATATGGTGTTTTTGCTATTGGTTGTGTGCCCGGGATTAGATTAATCTCAAAATCATTCTCTCGGGGTGGTGGAACACCTGGAAGTTCCTCAGGAAACACATCTTCAAACTCCCTAACTATCAGAACTTCAGAAGGATTAGGGATCTCCATTGTGGTGTCTACCACATGTGCCAAGAATGCAAAGCATCCTTATCTCATCAACTTCTCAGCTACCATAGCTGACACAAGACAAGTTGGAAGAATCTTTCTATATCCCTGAAAGATCCATGTGTCACCATCATCTGTGAACACAGCTTGCTTGGAATCACAATCCAAGACAACCTTATACTTTTCTAGGGTGTCCATACCAAAAATTATTTCGAACCCGTGCATCTCAAGTGGTATAAAGTCCACCTGAATGTGATGTTCAGAAAAGGAAAGAATGTAGGGAGAACACACCTCCCGCAGCACTGCAGATCCTAGCAAAGAGGTTTCTAATAGGATACTATCTGCTCTATGATTAACAGCCATTTTGCAGTCATGAATCACTCTTCAAGTGATAAAGGAATGCATAGCACCCAGATCAATTAAAACAGAAGTAGCATAACATGTGGCCACTACACAGCCGTCGGACAAAGAAGGTAAACAAGTGGCCAAGGCCATTCCAACCATAGATGAAACTTCGACACCTTTTGCATAAGAAGTAACATCCGATGACGACGATGGTGGGCTGGCAACCTTCTTTACAAATGAACCCACCAGGGAGCGGAGTGTGCCAGCTAGAACAGAAATGCTTGGAGCAGCTCCCCCTCTGCCATGCAAGATGAAAGAAATGGACATGATTGCAGTATCACAGATCACATGCAGAGACGTCCACATCTTGGCAGACGTCCTCAGCGACGATCTACCCAGATGAGACATACTATATAACAATAAGGGTAGACGTCTTTCCAGAGACCACTTCCAGGGGATATTCATGAAGAAGGTGCGAGTACATAAAAGGCTATTCAAGGTACTCTGTGCAACCCTTCTGGAAGAATTTCTACATCCAGACAATCCACAACCGGTCTTCAATGGAACAACACATCTAGCTAGCCTCCTCTACAACGAAGACTATAAGGCAGCAGATGTAGCCGAATTGAAGGTAGTAGTCCGGCGGAAGTAAACAAAATATGTTGTGCTGCCCATAAGGAATGTAAAGCATTGTGCACTGATAGTCGTCGATCTAAATGTGTGGAAAACGACAGTTCTTAATTGCAATACAGCCGAACTGGATAGCACTTCGCTAGTTTATAAAAGGAAGGACGCCAGAGATGCACTAAAGATACAGCTGCATCTGCAACATGCAATCAAGGATGCAGATGACAAATTCAAGGGGTTCTAGAAGTTCTTCTCCATCAATAAGAAAGTCCCTCAAGAAGAGGCTGGTTCGGGGGACTGCGCCTTTATAGTGCTGAGGATGATGGAAACCATCAATAAGGTCATCCCCCTACAGATCTAGGCAACAAAGACCTACATGGACTGCGTGGTGTGTATTATATGGAGGTTATCTATGATCGTTGATTCTTCAGTGACCCGGTGATGCCTTGAGAAGCACTACCCCGAAGGCTTCACACAGATATCCCTCTACCTAAAAAGATCACCTGGAGGGAGTAGCTAAACACCATGTGGGTGGACCCAACAGAACCAGCCAAGGCTGCGGCTTGGAAAGAAGGCTGGCATGAAAGCTCTAGAGAAGCTGCAAAACAAGCATCAAATGACGAACCAAAGCAACCTTCAATAGCAGTAGTTCCTGAAGAACAACCTCCAAAGAAACAGCCTGAGGAAGGAGAGGTTGAAGAAGAAGACCAGGTCAATGTAAGGCCAGACGGACCGGCAGGAGAAATTACACCTTTCAAGAATTTTGACAGATGGAGCTACCTCAGTCTGTCTTTAGAAGAACTGACTATCATAATGAATTCTTTGAAAGAAGATGATTCACCAGGAGATGTCATCTTTGAGATAGATGGCATTTGCATGCTAAAAGACGACCTCTGAGAAATGCTGAAAATAGGAAGATACATTTCTGTAAGTACGATGTCATCTTACCAGGCGCTTCTAGGCGACATCATACCAAATGCCCACATGGCGTACTTCTTACTGGTAGATGACATCCTAAAAGACAAAAGATCAGGAGAAAAGGAGCGGCTGCAACAACGTCTGGTGACATCCCCACCTGACTACATTTTCCTGCCAATTCTTCACGACAACCATTGGACCTTGCTGGCCGTCAGCATCATCAATAGGATTGTAGTCTTATACAACAGCTCAGATGTAGCCTTCGGCCTTAACAAGAAGACTAATATGACAATAGCAAAGACCCCCATAGAAGAAAAGGCAAATATATGCGCTAAGGCGATAGTTTACATGATCAAAAGTCATGCCAGAGGGTACGAGCATATGGCAGGCAAAAACTTTAAGAAGATGCAGTTCTGCCACTGGAGCCCCCAACAGGTGCCCCTATCAAATGACTGTGGCTTCTTCTATATAGCATGGATGGTGGCCCTAGCCACGATTAACGTCAAAGTGGAGGGTATGCAATATGAACAATACCACGCGCTATGAGGAGTATACGCAAGCATGCTTCTCGAGTCTGAGTGGGCCTCCACCAACAACAATAAAAACAAATAAAGAAAGCTCGTTTATACATCTCACTCAAATTTTGACACCCCGAGATGTGGTGCATAATAAGTTTGGGGGAGGAGTCATAAACGGGCTATAGAGGTACATTTACCATCTTTTTACCTCTAAAAAAATTCAAAAATTTAGAAATACAGAAATTTCGCTAAAACTACCATTTTGAATTCAGACTCTAGCCTCCTCTCTTGCTAAATTTTCAAATTGCAGTGCTTTTGCCCTCCTAGAGAGAAATAAATGAGCAACATATATATGTATATACGAGTAAAACAACAGTCATAGCAATAGTTCTCTATCTCATTCTTGCAATAAGACGTTGTACGTGGTACAACCTTAACTCATGAAACCCTCAGAGACTAGAGAACTTCACCTAGCCATACTCCTGACCAACCACCCTCACCTGACGCTTTTGACAAGAAAATCCTTATCTCCGTAGAAAGGGAAACAACTTCCCTTTTCAAGGCATATTTAAAAGATGCTTGGTCGCCCAGAAGATCAAGTAAAAATCCCTCGCATCCAAGCCTGAAAGGAGAGGTAAAAAGACTAAAAGAAAGAAAAAAAAATATATGAGAGTTGTGCCCAAAAAGATGCCAAAAGTTTTCACACGGCCGGTATATTGTTGCACTCATGAATGCAGATATACCGTGCCCATAAGTAGAATCTTGAAGCCAAGCTTACACACCTCCAATCCTGAATGAAAACTCACAAAACCACCTGACTTAAAGTTAGAAGCCCAAAAAAGGGCCACATTGTTCTTATGACAGTTGTGGGTGAGGAGTTCAGAAGGAAGAGGAAAACATCTGAAGCCATAAGCCTACCCAAACACATTAGCATAGGGCCAGCTAAAAAATAAAGAATTGGTGTGAAAGCTACCCCTCGAAAAAAGATCTAGCATTAGTATGGTTATTACCTAAGGAAGGGGCTGATGAGTTGTGAAGGAGGAGCCTTTTACAAATTGAAGGCAATGGTAAGAAAATGAATTTATGCAACTCTAGTTAAAAGGGGGGGATGAGACCTAGGGTTAGAAAACATGCAACAACAATCTTGATGCAAGAATGAGATATTTCAGTCATGTTATATTTTTGTCAACTAAGATTGCTTTTTCTCTCTCTGAGTTCTTGAACCTACACTTAGCCTGAGGACAGGCTTGATTTTAAGTTTGGGGGAGTTGATAACACTCTATTTTACGTACTTTTTGTATATATTTTGTACTTCTTTTAGTATATATTTTGTTAGCTTTTCCCATGATTTTACCACCTTTTTGACTAAAAACTTGTTGGATCCTAGATGGGTGATTTAGATGCTCTAGAGGGGGGGTGAATAGAGCTGAAAGCACTTAAACAAAACTCATTAAACCTTCAAAATATATGACAAGATTAGGTTGCTAAATAGGCAATTTGAGTGCAACTAAATCATGCATAGCAAGGATAAGAGAGATTGAACATGCACCAATTAGACAAGCTATTTAGAGTGGTTCCACACTTCAAACTAGAAGTGTGTCAGTCCACTTGCCTAGAGAGGTCAACCTCTAGGACTTCAACCAATTGCACTCTTATATTCATTAATAAGACATACAATACATGACCAACAAAGGACTTACCTATCCAATACAAAGAGTCTTCAACCTTACCAAGGACTTACCCACTTTGTAAGAGTCTTCGGCCTTCTCCAAGGACTTACCCACTCTTGCACAAGTCTTCGGCCTTGTAGGAATTACCCACTCTTCTTGGATCTTCCGCCTTTGACTTCACCTTCACTCGGAGAAGCTTTCCACCAAGGACTTACCCACTTGAGCTTGAGTCTTCTGCCTTCTCCAAGGGCTTACCCACTCTAGCTCCAAGTCTTCGGCCTTGATCTTCACCAAGGGACTCCTTCCCTTGTTCTTCTTCACCTCTCTTGGACAAGAGAGAGAACCTTCATCTTCAATATAGGAAATGAGAGATGGGGAGGTGGTGGAAGTGAGAGCCTCACAAGATATACATATATGACTAGCTCTCTTACAGATTTCCTACTCACTCTAATGGATGTAGCAAGTGATTAAGCTTAGAGAGAGAGAGGAGGCTGTAGGATCACTCAACTATAGAATAGGAACCTTCATAGTGAATGGTCAACCTTAGAATGAAGCCCAAGGGGTCCTATTTATAGCTGGGGATGCCTCTTAGCCTTTGGGAACACTTGAGAATGAAAACTAGCCGTTTTGTGGCTTGCAACGGATCTATTTTCACTTGTTGCAACTCCACAATGGCTAGTAGCACTTTTCTGCATTCCAGTACAGTCTGATCGGCCGAGTTTATATAAAGGTAACTCGGCCGAACCACTAAAAGACAAGGCTGAAAGCTAGACTGTCGGTCAAGTTCCTTTGGAGAAACTCGGCCGATCGGTCAACTTTCATCTTGGACCGATCAGTGGATCGGCCGAGTTTCCTAGCTAGAAACTCGACCGAACGGGAATCGGCTGAGTTTGTAACTCGGCCGATTGCAACAAAAATTCCAGAATATATGGATCGGCCGAGTTTGGAATTCGGCCGACCAAATCCCTGTTATGGGTATTTTGGAATTTTCGTATAACCGTACAAATGATGGATTTTTGTGTCCCAATAATTTTTCGAAGCTTAATTACAAGTCATACAATCATTACAAGTGATTACAAAGCAATTCTAAGGTCATTTACATAGAGATCCCAAATTGCACACTTGTAGCTATTTTGACTTGTCATTTCTCCAATTTGATATGCGCAAGTTAGGGCATTTGGAGTGTGTCTAAACCTAATCTGAAATTACTCAATGTAGAAGCATTAGACACCAATATGTGGAATGGTTAGTCATCATCAAAACAAGGGTTTAGTCAATTTAGACGTGAGTCAACATTGACCTAATTGACCTTGAGTCAACAAAACTCACTTACATGGTTTTAGGTACATTCACAACCCTGATCGTGGTCTTTACCTCGACCGCGGCCCACTTATACCTCAGTCGCGATCGTGGTTTCGGAGCTCCTTTGAGATCGAGGCCATCAAGCGTTAAAGATGGACTGCGGCCATAACAAAGTCGCGATCACTGCTTAAACACGACCACTACACTAGTCGCGATCGGAACATGGGCCCCAAACTTGACCAAGGGGTCGCGGTGTATTCGAAGACCACGATCAACATAGACCGCGATCAAGAAGGACTGCGACCAGTTTGGAGACAGCGGTCGCTGATGAATCCTTGCAAACCGTGACCGAACGAGAAGACCTCGACCCTGACCTTCCCAAACGCAACGCACAAGACGACCTCGATTGCCATCATCACCAGACCGCGACTAAGTTCAACCGTAGTGAAAGAAGGATTAAAGAGCAAACTGTGACCGTATTCTAACCCCTCACCTGACCAAGACTGCGACACAGTCTAGGCTTAAGTCAGTGGAATGTGCCTATAAATAGCACACCCACCTATCTTGTCAAATCATCAGATCATAGATCAGATCCCGAGGACCACGAAGTACTACTGCATTCCAAATTCATTCCATACCATCCCATTCACCAGTCTTGGATCTCTAAAGGTGGAAGTTGAGGAGAGAGAAGACTAAAGACTCCTTCTTCGAGAGAAGAAGACTGTCTACGCCACCGACTTGTGGTGCTTCATGTATCCATCTTTCTGTAACACCGTTATGATGTCTGCAAGCATGAGCGGCTAAACACCTTAACTTGGGTTGGGAGTAGCCACTAAGGCTCTCCCAACATGTATATTGTCTCTTTCTGTTGAATATACATATTCTTATATAGATTATCTCCATGCACCTGTTTTAATGCTTCACTTGAATGCTTAGCTACCATCTTGTGATGTTTGATTGTTGATATCTCGAGAGAGTAATATCGCTTTTATCATGTGTTATGGAGTAGTATGAATGCACGAGACTGTTGGAATGCTAAGGCTTTAAAACTATATGTTATGTTGCAAAGTTTATGTGTGGTTGTCTCAAGAGAGAGAGTGCCCTTAGACTTAGATCATTCCTCATCTCGAGAGAGAGTGGAATAGACGCTTTAGATGGTTGCTTATAATCTTGGTAAGAGTTTGCGAGAGAGAGATGATGATGTTGCATGTTGGTGAGATGCTTTAGTAGGTGAACCCCAACTCGGGTTTCCTCCCTTATACTTGTTTCATCTTGTTTCTTTTGCTTTCTTTTGTTCTTCTTATTCTTGTTTTCCTTGACCTGCTTTAGTTTGTGTACCTTCGTTCCTTAGGGAACACCTTTTACTTACCCTCTTCGGTTGGAGTATACGAGTATTAGATTTCGTGCGCTTAACACTGCCAACCTTGTCCCAGTGTTCGACCCCAATCGCTACATCAGACCCCATTTATCGTTGCGGGGGCCTGAGAATCGAGTTATCTCTTTAAAAGTCTGACTACTCTGAATCCACTCCTTTTGGACGTGCGATTTAGGTCGGTCATCAGTGCGGAAGACATATTAAATCTTGCACATTCACCAACCAGAGGCTATTTTGTAACAAGAAAAGAGATATGACCTTAATTATCATTCATTCCACTCACTCTCGGTCTAGAGCACAGTTTTGGAGCAAGGAACTGAGGGAGAAGACAAGGAAGAAGATCATCCCCACAGAGTTCTTGGGAGTTTTTGATGTTGGAGTGTATTGTGGGAGTGAGAGACCTCTGACAGATTCTTTTTTGTCCATCAATGACATGTATTCTTCTCTCTTTATTTGTATTTGCTCTTGCCATGACTATGAGAAAGTAGTCCCTCTCGCTGGGGCAAAAGGAGTAGCCATGTTGTCCATACTCTACTTTAGTTGTAATCAAACTAAATTTTCTCAATATATCATATTGTTCTCCATTTGGTTTATGATTGCTTGTAGTGTTGATCTCTCAATTAGCATGTTAGATATAATCATGCACGTAGTAGAGACCACAAAAATTAGGATCAGGTCCCAAAATGGATGTGTAGGATTCTTAATGTGATCACAGAAGAAATCATATAGGATGATTGAGTTATGAACTGTGGGAAACAAAGCCTCAAGCCCTCAAGGAACTCGGTCCTTGTGCAGTTTGTATTACGTAAGGAGGTGCATCACATGGTCCTAATCTAGATAGTTGTGATAACTGAGTTGTAATGACCAAGTTAGATACACAGGTGATGATGACATCCAAATATCCTAGTGTTCTTTAATAACAATTTCAAACTATTCTTTAATATGTTTTCTTGCTTTGAAATCTTTTAGTTCAATCATTAGTCTATAATCATTCTCGAAAATTTTGTTTTAAATAGTGTTCTTAACGACCGATTCTGAAGCTGATTTCTTAAAATTGTTATCTTTTGAGTTGGACCCTATGCTATATTGCGGTTGAATTGTCTGCTTGAGGGTGAGCTAGTTACAGTTGTAATAATGGTTTTGAAACCTTGGATAATCCTTCTTAGGAAATTTGTTTGTGCAATAAACCTCACATCACAGTTCCAGTTTGGGGCTTACCGTGGGGTTTGAGTCCAACCCAACCTAATTGGATTGGATTAGTTTTCCTATTTGATGTTGGAGATGGCTCTCTCTACATACAACTTGGATTCCTTGTGGGTTCTTGATTCCTATAAGGATTATCTACTCCTAGTAAAGCCCTATGGCATGGATCTCACAAATAGGGTCCTTGGACATTGAGTTTCTTGGTTGAATCATATCAAAGAGTTCTTTTTCTTCTTTGGGCATAACCTTCTCAAGGTTTTTGGGGTTCTCTCTTTGAGAGGATCTCTTATTCGTAATCTTTCAGCAATAGTGGAATTTTCTTCTCCTCCCATGGAGTAGATCATCTAGAATGAACCACATAAATTCCAAGTTTATTGTTCGTGTGGATTGTTCTTCTTCTAGATATGTACACGTTGATCTCTAATATATTTGATGCACCGACTCAACCCAGGCATGTCATAAAACCTATTTGTATGTAAAGAGCATATTCTATTGGATAACACATTAACCTTGCACACTCTGTCAGCTCATTAAAGAGATACTTGTACCTGGCAGAAATCCTTTACAGTTACAAGATATATATTTAAGTGTTTGAGATGTGTATATTAGATTGTAAAAAATGTCAAGAAATAAAGTTTCTTTTATCAATATTTTGACAATGATGTACTCAATAGTTAAGATAAATAGAAGTCTAGAATTTTAGGTTCAATAATACCTAAGAGGGTCGTTGGAGTTTGAATTGAAATTACGCAATATTTTTCAATCAATCCTTTTGCCACACAATTATATATTGAAACATTAAATGGGTGAGTTCGAGTCTAGTTGGATAACCATGCACATGGTAGACTGGGATTAGTGTTGCAGCCTCACAAGAGTGGTGTATTGACATGCCACATGGAATGTTATTCGGGTTCAATCCCAAGCCATCATGTACCTTATAGTGAGACTATCGAAGGATTCTTTGTATGCCAATTTATTAATATAAAACCACACTAAGATCCACATACTACATCAACCTCAACTGTATTAAGCTCGAAGAGAAAGTTGCCTTTGTGACAAGAGAACTCATAACGAACTCACATAAAATGCCAAGTCCTTCGAAGACTTTACTTCAATGTAATGTAGAGGGCATAATTTCATAAAATAAGCGAGCTACATCATACAAGAGATCTATTTGACCAATCGGAATGCCATCTTATGTGATTTTTGTTGCACTTAAACCCATGTATGTGCAACTATTTAGTCGAACATGGTTAATATTAGACGAGGTACTTCAGTTTTTATTACCAAAATTTCACATTTTAGTTAATATCTTAACCATGTATTTAGTTGGTAGCAGCAGCTTTTCGTTTCTTTGATTCTACTGCACTCCAAATTTCAAGCAAGTGTTGTAAATAATCATATAATCTACTTCTAGAACAGCATCTACTTCTATTAATTCTGTACGTTGCAGTACCCCAAGTTTGTTGTAAATTTAGTTGTTTCTTTTTTTTGTAGGCCAGTTTAATCTACTCTGATCTATCTTATGCGTGTCATTCTCACCTTACAGATGGGTCCAAACTCGGTCTGAATTCTCTGGTTCTTACTTTAACATGGTAACAACATTTGATCTCCCTCATGCATGAGGCAGTTGTATCTCTGGTTGTCTGCTGGGATTGATAGATCCATCGTATTGGAATGGACCAAAAAGTGCTAGGGCTAGCATCTGTCATAACTCCCCTCTCTTTATTAAGATAAGTTTCTAGAAGGGCAGGAGTTTCATCTGTGCCACAACAGAATAAGGGAGTGGTCCAAAAAATAGGGTGAGGATCGAAACATGACCATAGAAATTCAATGAGTTCACATAAAGGGGGTTTAGAGATTAAAGTGTACATTGAGAACATGAATCATTTTCCATGAAACCAGTTTGGGAACATTCATGCATGATGACAAACATACCTGATTTCCCTCAAAATTTTGAGATATTGAAATGTAGCACAGGTTGGTTGATGAGCAACAAAAAAAACAAAGCAAATGTTGTGTTTATCAGTTCCAACAAAACCAAATATGTAAAATCAATGTTTGACAAATGGGATAAATGCAAGATTTATTTGAAAATCCTACTACCGAATTCAATTAAGGATACTGCTATCTCTTAACTCTGTCGGTGCATCTTTAATCATACTACCGAATTCAATTAAGGGTACTGCTATCTCTTAACTCTGTTGGTGCATCTTTAAATCATGTTAATAAACAATAAGTCAATGAAGAACAATGAAAATCATACAAGCTGGTAACATAAATTTCTAAATATGTATCGTTACTTATCCGGACACGGTTAATATCAGTCAAGGTACTTAGTTTTTCACATAGCAAGAATGTTAATTTAAAAAGTTGCACATTACAGTTAATATCTTAACAAGGTAATTAGTTATTATCATTAGCTTTTCAAATGTTTAATCCTACTACACTCCAAAATCCAAACAACAGTTATAAATAATTATATAATCTACTGCTAGAACACCTTCTACTTATGTTAATTTTGTATATTGCAGTGCTCCAAAGTTGTTGTAAATTTTATTGTTTCTTTTTGTGTAGGCCAGTTTAATCTACTCTAGTCTGGCTTATGTCGCCTTCCATGCAAGTCCTAACTCGATCTAAATTCCCCGGTTCTTAATTTTTCATGGTACCAGCACTTGATCTCCCGCGTGCATGAGGCAGTTGTATCAACTGCCTCTGGTTATCTGCTGGGATTTGATAGATCCATCTTATCCATAGAAATCCAACGTCACACATGACGGTGGTTTAGAGATTGAAGTGTACATTGAGAGCATGAACCGTTTTTCAAGAAACTAGGTTGGGGACATTCACGCCTGATGACAGAGCATACTGGATTTCCCTCAAAATTTGTGGGATAGCAAAATGCACCAATGGGTCGGTTGATCAGCATATAGAAAAACAAAGAAAATTATATGTTTACTGGTTCCAACAACCCAAACAAATAAAATCAAAGTTTGATTGATAGGCTAAATGCAGGACTTATTTGAAAATTCCACTGTCAAATTCAATGCCAGATACTTATATATCTTAACTATGTTGTTGCCTCTTTGAATTTTGATAGCAAAACAATAAGTCTAACGGGAAAAAAAATAAAAATCACAATATGCTTGTAATATAAATTTATAAATATGTTCGAAACCCCAAGTTGCAAGTCATGTTTAAGTAGATCCAGTGGCAACATAAACTGGCAGGATAACAGTAACCTTTTCAATATATGTGATGATCAATAAGCACAGAAGCATACACCACCAGACGAAATCCTCCGAATTGCTAGTTCTTTAGGAAAGTAGTAATATTCATAGATGAATATATGTTGAGGCTATTCACAACTGGGAATTCTAGACAAGCCTCTTGAGAGTATTGGAAATATCAACGGAATCATGGTAACATGATTTTCCACTTGTACAATAGATAACTGGGTAACAGAGGTAGCCAGATAGCACCCAATATTAACATCGGATATTCTGAAATCATCAAAGTTAGTCGTAGGTAGAAATTTATACATTAGAAGCATTTTAAAGTGTCAAAAAAATAAAAGCTGACATGTTAAGAGGAATGTCTTGTTCCTTGATGCAACAAAATTAGTTGGGAGAGTGTGAAACATTCTACGTTGGCATCCTTGTTTAGGAATGGCAATGAGGGCGACTAAAATTGTTTGGCCAAATCAGGAATCGGAAGAGGAACTAAGCTACTTTGAAGTGATTGTACAAGGATGTTGCGTTGAGTGTATCACCTTGTCAAGTTAGCAATTGCCATAACAAGCAACAACAAAACAAAGTCTACCGGCACCAGCATGGCCTGACCTTCTAGCCAGAGTCGGCCGGTTTTGGAGCAGTCGTGGCCTGAAGCTTTCCCCTGATCCTCTTGAGCTCCTCGACGAGCTCCTTGGCGTCGGGGCGATCATCCTTATCCGCCGCCAGGCACCGGAACGCAAGTTCAGCTACCGCCTCCACTGTCCCTATGATCCCCTGTCCCTGCCTTACCAATGCAGGATCAATGACCTTGTGGAGCTGGCCCAATTGGATCCTTGACACCACCATATCCGCCAACCCCACCTCCCTCTTATCGCGACTGGTATCGACAGCCTTCATCCCCGTGATGAGCTCGAGAAGAACGACGCCGAAGCTATAGACGTCGCTCTTCTCTGTCAAACGGAACGAGCGATGGTAATCCGGGTCGAGGTACCCCGGCGTCCCTTGCGGTCCCGTACAGACGTAGTGCTCGGACGATGAGGGGCCACCAGCAGCTGATGCGTCGGGCGGGGGAGGGTTGAGCAGCCTTGACAGCCCGAAGTCTCCCAGCTTAATCCGCATTTCTTTGCCGATGAAGATGTTGGAGGACGTGACGTCGCGGTGGACGACGGGAGGTTTGACGGAGAAGTGGAGGTACTCGAGTGCAGAGGCGACCTGGAGCGCGACGTCGACCCTCACGAGCCATGGCATCAGACCGGCCGAGGATGGCATGGAGAAAGGGCATCCGCTGCGCCTCTTTTGATTTTTGTGGAGGTGGTCGGCGAGCGTGCCGTTGGGGACGTAATCGTAGACAAGCAGCAGCGCGCGGGGGTCAGGGCAGTAGCCATGTAACCTGACAAGGTTCGGGTGGTGTATGGACGACAGGATGAGGAGCTCATTACAGAAATACTTCGCCGCGGCCGCCGGGTTGTGGTGGCGATGCAGCCTCTTGACCGCCGCGAGCCGCCCACCGGTCATGTGTGCAAGGTAGACGGAGCCGAACCCGCCGTCGCCGAGCTTGCGCTTGGGGTCGAATCCGGCAGTGGACGCGTGGAGCTGGTCGTAGGTGTACAGCGGCGCGCGGAGATGGAGGCAGTGGTGGCGGAGGAAGGCCGACATCGGGTCCTCGTCCGAGGAGGACGCGCCGGCCGCGGCATCCGCCGCTGCTGCGTTTCGGCGCACGAAGGCGGCGGCGGACATGGCGAGTGCGGAGAAGCAGACGGCGGCGAAGAGGGCGGTGCCGATGATGACGACGCGTGTGGCGTGGTGGTCTCGCACCGGGGAGCTCGGGATCTTGGGGCCGGCGGCGGCCTTGCAGGAGATGACGCAGGCGGAGTGGTCGGCGAGTGATGCGTCCCAGTCGACGCGGAAGCCGGAGCGGAGGAAAGTGAGGATTTCATCGGCGACTTCAGCGCGGCAGAGGCGTGTACTGTTATGGAGGGATGCGGATGAGTGAAGTGCCGAATCGGATGGGGCGAGTTTATATTCCGCCCGGCAGCCGTTGAGCAGTGAAGCTGGGACCTGGAGCACCTCCCGGACCAGTTGGTTGTCGCGAGCGAGCTCGGACAGCTGGGTACCAGAGGAGCAGTTTTGGGCTCCGGCGCGGAGTGAGCGGGTGTGGAGCGCCGAGAGGTTGGCGCAGGAGGCGTTGGAGACCCGGAAGGACGATCCAGATAGGTCGATGGGCTGGAGAAGATGGGCTAGGTGGAGTGAGGAGTGATTGGAAATAGATAGATTCGAGTGCAGAAAGTAAGGGGAAATGAGGAGGGAGCGGTTGGCGGTGGCGTAGGTGTAGTCAAGGAGGACGAAGGAGTAGTTGCCATTGTTGCTGATGTTGTTGAAGGTGACTAGTGAGTACTTGCTGGAGTTCGCGGCGGAGGAGCACCAGATCTGGGGGCAATGAGGGATGCCGGCGGCGGGGGTGGATGGTGCCGGCGGTGGGGGGAGGAACGGAGGGCAAGAGGGGTGGTGAGGTGGAGGTGGTGGTGGATTAGCATCAGCGTAAGCGGAAAGCAGGACGAAGAGCAGCAGCAGACGGAAGCTGGAAGGCGGCAGCATCAGTGAGCGCGGACAGGAAATGCGGCAGCTTGCTGATTTTGAGATAGAGGAGGTGGACCGCCGACCAGACAGGTGGAGGCGGAGGAGGGATCTGTTAGGAGAGGGTCGGGTGCGGGAAAAATAAAAAAGATTGGGATACCTAAATCTGGGGATAGAAGTAGAGCGAGAAATGGCGACGTCGTTCGAAGTAGATGTCACCATTGACTTCTCAGTGGCAGCTGACAGCCGGACTGCTCGCGGACGGACGTCGCCATCTACTACGACCGCGATCCGTGGTGCGGTGGCGGCCGGACTGACGGGCGTTGCTTACCGCTGGACGTGGCGGAGCAGTGGAGGACAGCGACGAGCAAGGATCCAGTGGGGGGGGGGGGGGGGGGGGGGGCAGACAGCAGTGCGGCAGGCAGGCAGGAGCAATGGGGCGAGTGGGAAGGGGGAGAGAGAGAGAGAGAGCAACCTTTCTGGCTTCTTTTTGGAGGTTGCGGTGTGTGGATGTATCGCTTTCCTACCCTATGGTTTGAATCGAGCTATTCCGTCTCAATCACATTGGAACCCCCTCTTGACTCCGCGGCCTATCCTCGTTGCAGCTTGCAAGTTTCCAGATGCCGACATTGCTGCCTATTTTCGTAGGCCATTCAAATCCTTTCTTTGATCTTTCCACTCAAAAAATAAAAGACATAACAAGAATTTATTATGGATTTTATGATTGTACCCCTCCGGCCATCCGTTGACTGGAAAGTGGAAAGCAAAAACAAGCCAATGCGGTGGCCACTTCGAGTAAGCTGCCATGTTACATTCTTTATTGCGAGATTCGGTGGCACTGGCGGAGATTATGCGCCAACCTAACCAGGCAGGAAAATCGACAACAAATGGCTATTGGTCATTATTGATCATTGGTTGGTGACGTCCCTGATAAGCAACAATTGTCTCTGGCTGAGCTTACATGCATTCATATGCAACGCCCTCAAATATCTCATGCTAGTTGTGCCACATATGAGCTCTTCACTTGCGTGGAGTATCAGGAGGGGATAGATCTATAATTTTGTAGATATTTGAGATCATGTCTATTGTATAGTAACATGCTTTCCAGGTAGGTTGACTGGAAAGCGAGGCAAGATGGTACACTACTACCCAAATACATATATAAAAGAATATCGTCCTTTTGTCCAGCCACTTGCGGCATAGGAAGGTTCAGTTATGTGTTGCATGAGAGTTGTTTCTCTTCTGGTTGGTACATGAAGCCTTCTTTGTTCTTTTCCTTTTATTTGAAACCATTGTAATATATAGTAGAAAGAAGAGGGCTTCTTTTAAAGATCAATTCGTTATTGTAGGTGATAATTCTTTAAGTATGATCTCTTATACTATGCCTAATAGGCCATTTGGCAAGCGCTAAGAAGATGCAAGGCTTGTTATACCCACCACATGTATCATCCATCTTCATTGTATGTTGCACAAAACATAGAGGGGTAAAGCGGATTTCCCCTAAGTTGCTCATGTTCTAGATGTTTCCAATAGAGAGATAGAGATATTAGCTCACTGAATGTGGATTTCTACTCTATGTGGACAGCCCCTCACTACTAGAATGAAGCATTATTATTAAAAGTAAACATCTTTCGAGATAAATAAATTATAGCACATACTAGTAGGTTGAAAATGGAGTAACATAATGGGCGACCCCTGATGTGATTGCCCACACTAGAACTAACAAACATGTGCAACGGTCCTGATCCACACGCTCTTAATACGCATAATACTATCTCGTGGACGCACGGGGTTCAGATTGTAGTATAGAGAGCATGTGAGTTAGGGAGTCGATCTACGAGGAGTGGAGTAGGACACCAACTAGGAATTGTTTCTTTAGGTTTCTAGAGTGGGGAGTTATAGTTTATTAGGGTTTAATTGGAGAGGGGTTGATTACACTAAGGTGAAAAGGCAATCAAGAAATCATAGCAAGAATCAAACCTAAATTAACCTCACTCAAATAAATGCTACCTAAACAAACTAAAAGAGCAATTAAACTAAGTCCAACCATTCAATAACAAGAGAGCGAACATGAGAAAGAGAAATTGGCTAAGCTAAACCAGCAATTACACTTAAGAAGCAAGCATATATGAACTAAACTATATATTATCTATGCAAACCTAGCACAATAAACCAACCAAGCACTTCTTACTTCAACATTAATTAGCACGAATAGGGCAAGCAAGTAGATTAAACAAGTAAGAGACAACTGACACACATTAGTTGTAATGACCCCGCCTCCTAGTAACCCCCAATTGAGGAAGACCAAGAGGTCAGGGTCGTTATCCCAATTAACCAGATCAAAGGTTTGACAAATAATCAGTAATAATTATAAAATTCTACCAAATTATACTGCAATCTGGTATAAAATAAAACTTTGCATACCTTTTAAAAAAAAATTTGGATATCTACTTCCATCCACAGCTTGAATCTATTCTATCTAATCCTCCTCGCACTTTATTTCTTATTTTCACAATGTGTCACTTTACTATTTTGTTCTTTTCAGGGTTGTACCTAAAACGCCGACAAACAAAATGTCAGTCAGCATAAATGAATATGCCGGTATGTGGGGACAACCAAAATTTCACAAATATGGCTAACAATATAGATATCACAATCAAGTTAGTTAACAAGCCAATTTACGCTTTCAATGTGACATTCTCCACTGCTTTTGCCCTAACCCTGGAATACCCTCTTTAGGGTTTCTCTTTTGCCATTGAATTAAGGCCACCTTCTCAATCCCAAGCTTGGTGCCTGGGGTCACCTCTCATTGTACCCATTAGTCATGCAACAAAGACCACCTTCTCAATCCCGAGCTTGGTGTCTGGGGTCACCACTCATGGTACCCATGGGTCTTCCCTCCTGGGCTTGAACTTTTTGCATCATCCATCAGGGTGGCATGTAGGTGCGAGAATAAACACTTATATCATAATTGTGATAATCATAGTGACTTTATGATTTGCACGTATGAACATCCAAACGGATAGGTTGTCATTCAATGCGGTCAATCATCTGAAACACCTTCGGGAAACTAATGTGATTAACCATAATTAACCACATACCTGATCTAGAGCAACTTGATGACCAAGAAATAATGATAAAGAACAATCAAACACGCAAACAACAATATCCTGAAATTAATGCAATACATCCAAGTGTTATAGTTTATCCAAAACATTCTCAAGATAGACTTGGATTCCATCTTAGGCTTTCTAGTCCACTTTAGGGTTTTATTAAGATTTTAGCCTCCATAATACTTTTATCACATTTAATGCTCTCTTAGCTCTCAAACCCTAATTTCAACATCATAAGCCCAATTAAAGTCTATTATTTCTCTTTTATACTAAAATCACCATCTTTATCCTTGTAAGTTATTTCAAGATCATTGGACTCAATTATCACATTTGGTTTCTTTCAAATTAACAACTCATATTTCCTTATAGTTCAATTCATATATGAACTCTGTTTATCACTAATTTCACATTAACCCACTAGAAAACCCTAATTACCAAATTAAGGGTATTTATCCACAATTAGGAACTTTTATACTCAAAATAGTATAGATTCATCATATCTCAGTCTTATTCGTGAATTTGAACAACTAAAGCCATTAAGAGTCATAATTACCGAGATTAGGGTTTCAAGGCCCATTAAAGCATATTCGTGTACATCGAACCTTAAATTAATCAAACTACGCATAAAGATCATCCTTTTAGATATAATGTGTCCTTTTGTAACCAACAGGTCAATATCAACTTTAAACATCCATATAACCCTTCCTAATACATTACACATCAAAGATTAGGGTTTTTCATTAATTAAACCATTTAAAGATATCATCTTTACATACTTTTTGAATTGCAAGCAGAATTAGGCATCAATTACATTTTCATTGCATTCCTTGCACTTCTAATAAAAAAGCACTACTTATTTGTATTTTTCGGCCAAAGGAGCGATTTTTAACGATTTATACAAGAATCCATCTTTTTCTGGAATATTGGGCAGAGAGGCGACTAACCTTTTATTTTTCAGAAAACTTTGGACCGTTGGATCCTCGGTCGCCTTTGACCGAGCACGATCGGACGGCTCATGACACACGCGTCCACTAGCTGGCTGATGAAGAACTCGACGAACTAGGGTCATCAATCGCCGCCCGTGGTCAACCGCTGACCTCGATCGAATGGTTGTTGTAGATCGTGCCTACTCAACCCAGTAGATGACTCCATGGCGGCGCCGCGACTGCAATCTCATCGGAGCAAGGTGATCTCATCAGGTCAGGGTACGATAAAACTAGGGAAGGTGTCATTCGGGTGCGCGAGGAGTTGAGAGGGGGTACCATTTATAGGATTTAGGGGCTCTTTTAGGATTCTCCAAACTCGTCGTTGCCCTAGTTCTCGACCCAATTGGGCATTTTCTCTAGAAGCATCTAAAACATGAAGAACTAGGGTCTAAGATGTGTGAAATCCCCTCCCGAACTCAACCATCAAATTTATTCGTCTGCACATCGACTAAATCACGAGAAAAATCGGGTGGAAAGACCCTCTGTCCGCGGCCTATCTCTTGGTTCAGCTAGAACTAGAAGATGCATGGCCTGCATTGGATCAGGATCCAACGATCCACACTGCTCGCATCCAAACAAAGGAAAACCAGATTTCTATTTTAAAGAATAATCCTTTTCATTTTAGGATAACTTGGAAAAATCATAACTCTCAAACCATGGCTCCATTTAATCCCAAATTTTGAGAGAAACTTAATAATAACTTAATCTTTCATTATACCAAACTTGGGATCATTATCTAAAAGAAAACGTGCCTTTTCTTTAGGTGCAAGATATTACTCAATTAGGCTTATTTCTCACATCTTTTCTCTTTCTTTACTTATTATCTTGCAACTTGGACTCCTTGGAACCCAAGAAATCTTAAGATTTCAAAATCCTTTTTTAAGGATTCTTATTATCCTTCTAGATGCATCCACATCCTTCATTTTTCATTATCTTACTTATTTCTTTATTAAGATATTTCTTTTCAAGGATTTCTCTTTATCTTTTATTTCCTTTTTCCTCTTTTCATATTTCTCTTATTAGAAATCACATAGAAACGAAATTTAGAGATTTTTATGTATTTCTCATAATTACTTTGCTTAATATCCATTATCTTGTATCTTTTCCTTTTATTTAGACTTTTCTTCTTTTCTTCTCTTTTATATCCATTATTGGATTAATCTAATAATAGAAATTACGAAATTCCTATCAACAGGGAGATTTGCAAAGAAATCCATCTTTTGAAGCAAAGCATACAACCTTTTCAATTAAGTCCATATTCACAAAATCTTTACAATTCAATTATGAAAACATATGCAAATTTGAGGTTGTAACATCCTTCCCCTCTTATAGGAATTTTGCCCTCAAATTCCCTCAAACATACAAACAAACATGATAAGATTTCCTCATGTTCATCATGGCTCCCATGTGGTTTTATCCTCTCCATGGTGCCTCTTAAGAACCTTCATCATCTCATATTCTTGCATCTGAGTTCTTTCTCACCTTGGTACCTTGTACCCTCATAGGTGACTCAGGACATTTCTGCTTCTCTCAAAGCTAACTGGGTTCATGGCTCAGCTCATGGCTTGGGTACCTCACATAGTGCTCTAGATTGGACTCATGGAACACATCATGTTATCCTGAGGGGTAAGATTGAACATAACCATCTCCACCAATCCATCTCAAAAGGACCCATATATCAGGGACTCAGCTTTCTCAGCTGTAGCTTAGAGGGGTCGGATTTTCACACCGCATATTCTCCCACAGTGAACTACATGTCAGTCTGCTTTGCATCAACTCACGACTCATGTCGCCCCTGGGCTTCCTCAGCCATCACATGATCAAAGCGACTTCATCTGCACACATTGTGGTCCTTTTCTGACCTTCTGAGGTCCCTTCACCAACATTATATTAATGAAGTGGTGACCGACACAACCTACCTTACAAAGCTTCTTTATATCCCGATACCGGCTATGGTGGTTATCATCACATCTCTCATAGGGCAAGAACTCCCCCCCATGTATCACCCTGAATGAGCACACATGCTCTCATCAGACCCTCTTGTCTGGATAATACTAATCATTAGTTAGGGGTGATAAGCTGTACTCACATCGAGTTCTTCATGTATCTACTTCCACCTTATGGAAGTGAATCTTTAGGTCATATTCAAGAACTTTTGAACTTGCATCCTGGTGCAGTTGAACCCTCTCTCGTACTTGTAGTTCAGCCGGATCTGTCTCCCGACAGTATTCTCTCTTTCTCTTAGATTATGTCATCTAGGTAAGGCGATCTACCATAACCCATATTGCATCTTGAGCTTCCTTGGTCCAGGGGAGACTTACCACGACATCCATAGTGATGAAATCCCATTCCCTCTCACGGACTTTTTATCCTTTGTATCAACTTACTGGGTTACTAGTGTTCGTCCTTCACCTCCTGACATGCATGGCGAGAAGCCACATGCAACTTCATCTTAGGCATCCAAAGTACTACTGAAACTTACCATCTTAGTAGTACCATGGTGTATGGTGACTTAAAATCATGATCTCCTATATGTCATGATTCCTCAAAATTGATTCCTCAGAAACCCTAAAAACACTCTAGTTGGGGGTTTCACCACCTTATTTTCCAAAGAAGTGCATTTGAGGTTCTACAACCATCCTTTTATCGCATCAAGGCCTAGGCTGGCTAACCAAACAACCACTAACTTGATTAAAAGATCTCGTTACATCTGACTGTTAGCCAAACATATCTATTTTTTCAAACTGAGGGCTAACCTAACAACCTCTTCTAGCCTCTAGCTAAACTAGGCAACTGCATATGTTACGACCCCACCTCCCGATAACCCCCAATTAAGGAAGACCGAGAGGTCGAAGCCGCACCCATCACTTCCGGATCAAAGGTTCGGCAATTAACCAAGAATAATTATCAAATTTTAACATACTATACTTAAAAGCTGTAAGAAAATAAATTTTTGCATACCTTTTTGAAAACTTGGATCTCTAAACTTCTATCCATTTAAGGATTCTACTCTAACTAATCCTCCTTGTATTTTACTTCATGTATTTCACAATGTGACGATTTACTGTTTGTCCTTTTGGCTTGTACCTAAAATGCCGAAAAACAAAACGTCGGTCAGCCGAAGCAGGTATGTGGGGGAAACAATAATCATGTAATTACGTTAACAATATAATCATTCAATTAATCATGTAACAACCAATATTACGTTTTAAATATAACTCTGCGATCCAAGAGTACCCTATCCTCTGTGTTGTCCCCATTAAACCCCTCATGATCCACCTATAAGTGAACCAATTTCTAGGGTTGAGTTACATGGCACTATTCGTAAGTAGCCCACTCCTTAACTCATGGTAGGCTAATGAGACTCATGGCACTACACGTAGGTAGCCCAGTTTCTAACTCTCGGTAACCTAGACCTTGCTCTAGGATTACCCCTTTTTTTAGCCTTTTCAAAGCAACAGAGGTGGACCCGGATCTAGCCAGTTATATATGAACATTTATAGTGATAATCATAGTCACTTTATAGTTGCATGAAATAAATAAACACCCAAAAGTTATTTTCAAGCAACCGATTAAAACTCCGGGAATCGCCGTGAAACTAGAACGATTATTCATAAGTGTAACCACATACCTATTCAGTAGATTTCTCAAGATAATATCAATTCCAACCAAGAAAGCAACCCAAGGAAGTAATTCAACCACATAATCAAGAATCCTGAAAAACACATGTATTCCATTTACTACACACTTTATCAAGATTCTTTCTATTCAACTGGAAATCGCTTCCTAAGGTTTCTGTATCCATTTTAGGGTTTCGTTTTGCAATTAGGGTTTTCCTTCATCTTTTACCATATTAAACCCTAATTTTATGCCATTACTCATAAACCCTAATTATCTCATCTATTCTTCAACCTTAAGGTTATCTTAACAACATATAACCCTATTTCCATATTAAAGGCACATTAATCATCAATTAAGCTTCTTTTTCATTAAAGCTACCATTTTTATCCCTTTAATCCATGACAAGATCATATTTATCATTAATTCAAAGTTCATTAGGGTCTAATTAACATATGAACTTATTTTGCCATCACTTCTACCTTTTATTCATGAAAAGACCCTATTTACTACATTTAGGGTATTTATCCAGAATTAAGGTCTTTCATATACAAATAACTTAGAACCAACATTAAATAATCATATTCTCATATTTTTCAAATTATATATATGACTTATCCTCTTTGACCCTAAATTAGGGTTTCTAAATTATTTAATCATTCTCATATGAGGTATAACCCTAAATCATGCAATTCTACATCTAGATCAGGTTTGAATCTAACATTATCATTCAACGGGTTATTAACACTTCAATTAACCCATTAAGCATTCTAGATTCAACCTTTAATCACAAATAGGGTTTTTAACTCAACTTTAATGCATTTTTCATCAACTTATAGTACTTTTGCAATTAGAAACGTAATCAATATTTAATATCATTTTTATTGGATTCCTCTCGTTCTCCTTATCAAAATTTATATATTATTTGCATTTATCCGAGCTACGGTTTACGAGATATGAATTTTGCAAAGATTCACTTACTTGGCCAACCAGAAGCCGCCATGTGTTCTTTCCATGCATCACGTTGCTGATATAGAAACATAATTGAAAGACTATTCTACCCTTGCGTAAGTAATTGGCGATGTATGGAACGGAGGGGTAAAGTCGTCAAAGTGACCCGATCTTCTTCAACCTCCGACTCAGGGCATGGCCGCCGGCTGCAGCCAAAACACGGGCGTGTCCCCTTCCTTTCCAGGGTCCATCGACTCCCAGGGAGTACACCCTTCTCTCTGAAGCTCCCCCACGCACCTGGGGTCGCCCTTAACCTGCGGCCAAAGCATCCAGTTTGTACTGGCTGGGCCTGCACCTCTCGACGGCCCTGCAGCCATGCTGTTGCGGCCACACGCGATCCCGGGCGCGAAGCTTGACAGAAAACCTCCCCCTGATGTCGTGGGAGTAAGCCGCATCAACCAAGGTCGTCCTCTGGTCCCTCACCACTCCATAGATGTGTTGCTTACATGGTTAGGGTTTCGAACGTAAAGAAGCAATGGAGTAGAGAGAGAAAGATGTAAGATCCCTTTAGAACTCAAACCAGGGTTCTACCCTTTATATAGGGTGGAGTATGAAGCCCTAAGGCGTGCCTCATGAGGATTCAAGTCCCAACTCGAAAGGAAATACACTTTCCTTGGTTGTGAAGCAACCATCTCTCTCTCTTTCTTCTTTTATTTCCTTGATACTCCTTGTTGCATGGATATTTAGGAATTCGAAATTCCTCTTTCTTATCCTCTTTAAACTTGCCTTTTAGTTATTGGTCACGAAATCATGTTTCCTTTTAATAGAAAATACCACCTTTTAAAAACAACACAAAATTCATTAATAATGTATCACATTATCCTCTTATTTTGCCTTTTTAGTATTTTCTCTTTATTTCCTCTTTATTGGGACTCCTTGGATCCCAAGACACTCCATTATTTCAAAATTCTTTTTATTGGATACTTATTATCCTTCTAGATGCATCATTATGCATTATTTCACATTATCTTGTTTATTTCCCATTTAAATATCTCTTTTTGAGGATTTCTTTTTATTTCTCTTTTATTTTCCTCATTTGCATCCCTTTTAATATTATAAACCTCATGGATACGAAATTTCACCAAGGAATCTCATTTATGCCTCTTTCCACTCATTTCCCACATTTTACCATTAGTTTCAATTTATTTCTTAATAAAGAAAATACTTAATTAATATTTTCTTTTCTTATTGCTTTCTTTTTGCAACCTTGGACTCCTTGGTACCCAAGGAACCCAAGAGGCACAAAATCCTCTTTGGACTTGCCTTCCAGAGGTTTCTACATATTTCTTTTCTTAAAAATTCAATTATCCATTTACTAATTGAATTTCCTTATTATTTGGGCCCAATAGCCAATAAAGCCCACAAAACAATCATCAAGGCTATTGTAAACGAAATCCATGTCTTCAAAATAAATTATATCATTATTTGTTCAATTATCTTTAATATGAGAAATTATATTTCTCACCAATTGAACCCAAAAATTGGGGTTGCAACATCCTTCCCCTCTTATAGAAATGTTGTCCTCAAAATTCTATGAATCAAACAAACAAACAACCAATTCAGGATAAGAATTTTCCATGTCCATCATTGACTCCTATGTGGCTTTACCGTACTCATGGCGCTTCCACAGAACCTTTATCATCACATATTCTTTTCTCCGAGTCCTTTCATCCCGGCGTCTATAAACTGCACAGGTGACTCAGGCTATGTCAGCCTCCCTTGGGGCTCACTAGGTTCATGGCTCAACACATGGTCGGGGTACCTCACATAGTGCTCTAAATTGGACACATGGAACTCATCACACATTAATTTATCCTGAGGGGTAAGGTCAAACTTAACCTTCTTCACCAAACCATGTCAAAAGAACCCATGCATCGGGGACTCAGCTCTCTTAGTTATAACTTAGAGGGGTCGTATTTTCATGTCACATATTCTCCCATAGTGCATGTCAGTCTACTTTGCTTCTACTCATGACCTTCATCATCTCTAGGCTCCTTTCAGCCATTACATGATCAAAGCGACTTCATCTACACACACTGTGGTCCTTTTCTAACCATCATGTGGTCCTTTCACCAACATCACCTTACTGAAGTGGTGACCGACACAACCTCCCTTACAGAGCTTCTTATAAAACCCGATACTGGCTATGGTGGTCATTGTCACATCTTTCATAGGATAAGAACTATCTCTAGATATCACCCTGTACGAGCATACATGCTCTCATCAGACCCTTTATTCTGGATTCTACTAACCATTAGTTAGGGGTGATAAACCATACTATCATCGAGTTCTTCATGTACCTACTTCCACCTTATAGAAGTGAACCTTTAAATCATACTCATGAACTTTTGAACTCGCATCATGGTGTAGTTGAACCATCTCTCTCATATGTAGCTCAACCCGATCTGTCCCTTGACAGTACTCTTTGTTTCTTATGTCATCTAGGTAAGGCGATCTACCATAACCCATATTGCATCTCGAACTTCCTTGGTCCTGAGGATACTTACAATGTCCATAGAGATGAACTCCCCTTCCCTATCAGGGACTCTTTATCCTTTATATCAATGCACTAGGTTACCGGTACTCATCCTTCACCTCCTATCATGCATGGCAACATGCCACGTGCAACCTCATCTTAGGCATCTAAAGTACTACTGTCACTTATTATCTTGGTAGTACCACGGTGTATGGTGATCATGATCTCCTGTATGTCAAAAACCCTAAACCATTTTATCGGGGTTTGATCACTTTTTTTTCCAAAGAAGTGCATCCTTTCATTGTATCAAGGACTAGACTGGCTAACCAAACAACCCTTAACTTTTCAACGTATCTTGTTACATTTGAGTGTTGTCCAAACACCTCTCCTTTCCAAACTTAGGGTTAGCCAAACAACCTCTTCTAGCTTCTAATCCAACAAGTCAGATGTATCTCAACCAGTGCATCCATTACCACCTCACATTCTTAGGTATTAGGTAACATTGAAGACATACACTTCCATGTATTTCACTTATCATTTCACCTCAAATTCTATGTCAATTTTCATTAAGAACACTCTATGATTTCATCATCATGGTGATCAAACTCAACCTGGTATAACTTGTAAGTTCCACATAGCTCATGATAAAAACATCCTCATAAGGTGACTACCTCATTCCTCTTAGTGTTTGCAAACCATCCATGTATCATTCACTTTACCAGGGTAGGTTATCTTCTCTATCCCAATTCCTCGTGGCAACGTTCCAACCTACATCATCTCTTATCCTTGGTGTATGGCATGCGTAATGTCCTATCTCTCACTCTCATAACAAGAGGAAATAAGCATTTGGCTGCAGTCCAAATACAGAGTTCTTCATGTTCCAAGAGTAGAGATGGTACATCCCACCTTGCTAGTACACCTTTAAATCTAAGTTGCAACGTGCCACATATGTCTCTACATCACAGACATCATGATATCAAACTAGCCTTGAACCTACTGAGGTTTATATCCTTGGTCATCACCTCTAGGTCTATAGGGTACCGGCTCTTTTGGGGTCATCCCTCTTCCCTCATGCATCAAGAGAGTGTCCTACTCGTATGCCCTTTGGGTCCCATGAGTTCATGAAGGTGATCAATCTCCTAACCCATGGCCCTCAGACAATGATAGCTGTTACCTCCCGACCCTATGGTCATGTGCAACTAGGGCATTAGGCAACTCCTACTTTCATCGGTCTTATCCCTACCTGACCCTAGGATAGACTTAGGATTCTCCATTATAGTACATGTTCACTTAGAACCTTACCCAAGTCTTCATCATCTCTCTTTCTGCATTCATGGGCTGGCTTTCATCCTTTCATCGGGATTATGGCAACCTGCCTTCCTTGGTCCAGCCCCACCGGTTACCCCCATGGTAACACATCCGCATGCACTTAGAGATGGGTATCTATGGGCCTACAGGTTCATTCTCATACCATGTATTTTCCACTTAGCTTCTCAAGATCCTATGAGACCTCTGTAGGTTACCTTAAACTAACCAAACTGATATACACCCTACCAAAGGGGTCCCTCTCCCAGGATGGGAGGAAAACTATCACTTGACAACAAGGTCACAAAATCTCTTAGGTCCAGGGTTTACATACACATGAGCCTACTTAACCCTAGAAATCTATTAAGGCACAAGAAGATCACCTACTGTACCATGCTAGGTCATCTGGGCTCTCATTCTTCAACATTAGATCAAGGTCATACCTTTCTTTATCATCAACCTAGTTGTGAGGGTTCATCAAACATACCTTAAACTTAAGTGGCTTCCCTTTTCCTCTATACATGAGGAGTACCATGCTCTCTTCTATAGGAACTCAACTCTCATCATGAGCATTGGGTATACCACTTCCCCTCTTAGGCCTAGGAACCCTAGGTTCACTTTTAGGTGTCCAACTTTGTGGGCTCTGATCTCCAAACCATGACATAAACACGATTAAAACTTAGCGGAAGCAAATCGGTAATTAGCGGAAGACAGAAATCACAGAAAATTAAAACTTTTCGAGACAAGAGCTTGGATCCATAAAAGCTTCTTTCATAAAGAGAGATAAACTGTTTACATCTCAGGATAATTACTTCTCGAGTAATTATATACATCAAGATACAAAATCTCAAGATCACTATACAAAAGACTCCAAGACCTGAGAGTACAGAGGACACATAGGACTTACTCTAACTACATCACATGGCAAGGCAATCTCCACCTGAGATTACTGCTACCCCTGGTGCTGCTACTGAGACTGATCACCTGTAGGCTGGTTCCTTCGTCTCTGACGTCCACCTAAAAAGTTGAAGTCTACGAGGTGAGACAATTATACATAATTGTCCCAGCAAGAGTTATAACTCTTCGCCAGAAGCTTTATTATAACATCAAAGAATATCTTAAGCAGTAAAACCTTCAAAGCATTCTGTAACAGTTGCAGGTATAACAAGATCTCAACCATTTAGGAGATATGGAGAATATAAACACTATTGCAATGTAACATCAATCAACTAACTTGGAGTTATCTCTAACAAGTTATACTACATGGTTGATTATGTTTTACAAACAACATTATGCCCTGTGGAGATGAGGCTTACCACTCATACTCCAACTGATCGCTGAGAAGTGACATCAGTATCATACATAGGTCATTAAGAGAGCCGGATTCTCATGACCTTCACCTTCCTCAGTCAGTAAGAGGATCACTTGTAGGACATCTCGTGTCTCTACTACTATAGCTCACCAGGGTAAACTGGTCCTTCGCTATTTTAGAGTCACAGTGGCGTTCTGTACTCTCTTCGTCATCAGGAGGTTTCATATTTACCTACCACTGATACGGATATTTGTGCTTTCTTCGTCATCAGGAGGTTTCATGTTTACCTACCACTGATACGGTATGAAAATATAGTGAAGAATGGATGGATTCCACATCTACATCACTTTCACACACTAGGATGTAAGGTTCTACACATCCATGTACCCCACATACTCAAAAGTATGTGCTCCAGGAGTTCCCTGAGGAAAACCTATTTCACCATCACTTAATCTCTGACAATGATGGATCTATGATCAGGGCTCTACATTATACTTGATTAGTTAGGTACATTCAGTATTCTTTAACAGCATACATTGTTCTTCAAACAATAACAGTAGCATAGCAGCTATAAAAGAAGAATACTAAATGTAACAGGCCTAACTCATATCAGTCATCATTTCTCATTATCCTCATCACAAGTCATCTCTAAGGCATGACTTTGATGGTATTCATGGCTCTCACAGCCCATTATCAGTATAGGATGCCACTGACAAGACATCAGATTACTTTACTTATTCATAAGGCTAACAACATGCCTTTAATGAATATAACATCATCATCCATACCTGGATATGATTACCTTCATATCAGAACCTGCATGGTTAATACAACTGATAAAGGTAATACAAAAATGAGGAATATCCTTCCTACTCTTGTCATAAGAGTTTAAAATCTCTAATTCTTATCAAATAGAGTTTAATATTCAAAAGCATGCCATTACCCTTGAATTAGGGTTTACTATTCACATTACATGTCATCACCCTTGAATTAGGGTTTACTATTCACATTAAGGTGAATTGAACTCATAACATCATCATGTATGAGTAACATCTTCATTGATGATCTTAGATTAGTTAAAAGTTCATCATTTATCATAGTTAGGGTTTCTATGATCTCACACAGGTGGATCATACCCTAATTATGCTCATTTCTGTGTATTGGGGATGCTTCAATTGAGTTTCCACTTTAAAAGGGTACTTTCTCTCTCTAGAAGTACTTTCTCTCTCTAGAAGTACTTTCTCTCTCATCATAAGGTTAGGTGATGTCAACATCACTCTAAAACAGGTTGGATTGAGTCATCATAGGCTAACATAGCCAAAAACATCACCATTATGTGATTAGAGTTACTTTCTCTCTCTAGGGTACTTTCTCTCTCTAGAGTACTTTCTCTCTCTAAAGTACTCTCTCTTTCATCATACTAATGGTTGATGATAACATTAGACTAGATCAAGTTGGATAGAGTCATTATGACTAAAAACATCATTCTCATGTAATTAGAGTTTGAATTGAGCAAGGTATAACTCAATTGACCCTTCAGGGGTATTTTGGTAATTCACTCCATTGATCATCATTATGGTCAAAAACCTTAATCAAATAACCCCTTACTATCCTAGATTATCATTAGGGTTTGATTTGGGCAACATTGGACCATTTATATTATGAATTGATTGAAAGAAGTCAACTTGGAATCACATTGATTGATTTCAATCATTAATCATCAATTGAGTTGAGATTGGTTGAAAGTGTTGACCGTTTGCCCACTTTGACTTTCCAAGACCGCGAGCCTCTTTCTAATTTCAAGACCGCGAGCCCCCTTAGGCTTCAAGACCGCGAGCCTCTTCAAGTGGTTCAAGACCGCGAAGCCCTATCATTGGTTCAATTGATGTTGAGACCGCGAAGATCAAATTGGAGTTGAGACCGCGAAGAGACGTTGACCGTTTGCCCATCTTGACCTCAGGACCGCGAGGCCCTTCACGGTCTTGAGACCGTGAGCCTCCTCTCGGTCTTGAGACCATGAGCCCCCTCACGGTCTTGAGACCGCGAGCCCTCTCACGGTCTTGAGACCGCGAGGCTCTCAAGGTCTCAACCGTTAGGTCCATCAACAAAATCAATAAAGCAATCGATGGTGTCAAACGATGTTGAAGCCCTCAAAAGGTCAAAGCTATGTTGACCACCTATGGATTGGGTCAATTAAGGTTATGCTTAACCAATTGGTCATTCAATTGACCCTCAATTGTTGACCAATTAGGATTGAAATCGATTCAATTAGGGTCTATCAATGTTCACCCATCAATACTCAACAATGTGCATCAACACAAGGTTGAACCCTTAAATTGAGCTCCAATTGGGCTCAAACGTGGCCCAAACGGTCTTGAGGTCATGTGGGTGGACCCCACATGGTCTTGAGACCGTTTGCCCAAGATTTCATCAAAATCTAAGGTGATTTGATAGGGGTTGAACCATGATTGAGCCACAAAACAGAATTTTGATTAAATTGATAACCTATTTGCAATTGGGTCCTCAATTGGTCAACTTACTCAACCCTAGACCTTCAAACGGTCTTGGGTGATTGTCCTCTCGGTCTTGAGACTGTTTTTATGAGTTCCAAACGGTCTTGAGACCGTTTGCCCATCCAATTTTGGATTCTAGTGGAAAATCATCAAGGTTGAACAAATGGAGTTGATGATTATATCAATATTTAATTGCAATGTAATTTGGTGTAATTGTGCCTTCAATTGGTCAACTATCCTTGACCCCAGACCTCCAAACGGTCTTGGTTGATTGCCCTCGCGGTCTTGAGACCGTTTGGTGACCCCCAAACGGTCTTGAGACCGTTTAGGTCAATCAACCCTAAAAACCCTAATTAGGTCACCATAATTTCAGTACTGATTTTACCTAGGGTTAGCCCTAGTATTCACCCTTTAACTCTTAGCCCGTTTGGAATTAGACCATCAAACTTGGTGAGTTGTTAATTGACATAGTTTTGAACAGTAATTTCATATGGTAAACGCTTAGTCAACGACCTTACACGGTCTTGGGACCGTTTGCCCAAAAAGGAAATTTCAGACCGTTTGAAAATCAGTAATAAATTCATTTAAAGTTGTCACTTAAAAAGGTCATATCTCCCGATTCCTTTGGAGTTAGCCTCCCCAATTTTGAGGGTAATTAGCCTATATAATTAGAAGCAGATTTATTATACGGTCCATGCTCGGTCAACGGGTCCAAACGGTCTTGGAGACCGTTCTCCCTGTCTCGGTCTCGAGACCGTTTGCTCACCTCGCGGTCTTGAGACCGAGAGAGCAAACTTTTGAGACCGTTTAAGGAAGTGAAAAGCGGTGGGTTTTTCTTGGAAATCACGCCTTCATCTCCTAGATCAAGAACAGTACGAATATCCCATTGATTTGCTTGCAAAATAGCAGGGAAAAGTAGGGAAACACTAAGAGCTATCATCAAAACGCATATAAAGATGCACATAGTAAAGCATGGGTTTAGAGTTATAAAACCCGTCTAAAGCTTGCTTCTTGAGCTCCAAGCATTCAAGATCCAATCTCTAATGGCGTCCTTGAGTTCTTACAGGTTTTCCAAGGTGAAAACTCCAAGGAAGGATGAAAAGAGACGGCTAGAAAGGTAGGGTTTCAAGAGTTAGCCATGAAGATGACCTTGAATTCGAGTTCTAACCATGGAATTAGGCAAGAAGAGGGGTTTAAACCTACCTTGCACCCCTTGGTCGTCCTCCTTAGCTCCAAGGCAGTCCTTGGTCGTCTTTGGTGAAATGAAACAGTAAGGGAACGAAGGGTAAGTTCCCTTGCAACTAAGGGAAGGAGAGCTTATATTCATGGGGTAGGATTTTCAACATTAGTTCATAAGTTGTCCATAATTCCAACTAGATCCCTCCTTCTTTACTTGATCGTCCCTTCCTCTTCATTCTAAGGAAAAACCTTCTCTTAAGGTCTTAGAAAAGAAGGTAAAGGAGAGCAAGCTAATAATGAGGTACATACATAAAGAAATATTGCACATATACCCTGATTATTCAATCACAAGGCATATCTCATAGCTTGATAATTCAATTGAGGTGACTCCCTCATCATTTCTTCTCTTAATAATGGCAAGAGTCTAAAAAGATACTTTAGATGACATATTTTACAATTTGCATCCCTTAATTTGGGTAAATTGCATTTTACCCCAAATTAGGGTTTCAAGCACCGGGATTGCTTCCACAGCTGCACCTTGGTGCCCTAGCTTGGGAAATCCCTCAAACTTTACCAAAAAGATTCTCATGATGTCTCAACATCAGAGGAACATCTCAACATGTGCAAATTGCAAGCTAACCCTTTTAACTGGGTAAATTGCACATAGGTCCCTGTATATCAAAGCAATGCTACAACTTTTAAATAAAAAGGAGCAAATACTGAAATATACTTTTCTGAGAAACTTAATTACATGCTCAGAGTTAATCACAAAGATTTAATTACATATTTAGGCAAAACACCTAGGGTTGACTCATAACCCAGGTCAGGGATGTTACAAATTATCCACCCCTTACAAGGATTTCGTCCCCGAAATCGATAAAACATACTACGAGAAAAGGGCATGATACTTCCTTCTCATCTCATCCTCTAACTCCCAAGTGGCTTCTTCAATACCACGATGGTTCCAGAGGACTTTCACAAGACTTTTATCTTTCTTCTTTAACTTTTTAATTCGTTTATCAAGGATTGACATTGGTCCCTCCTCATAGGATATGTCATCATTCAATTCTACCTCCATAGGCTGCAGAACTGACTCGGTGTCTGGGTGACATTTCTTCAACATAGAAATGTGAAACACAGGATGTAACCTCTGTAATTCTGGGGGAAGCTCTAGTTTATATGCTACCTTTCCAATCCGTTCAATGATTGGATAAGGCCCCATATATCTAGGAGCTAACTTCCCTTTCCTTCCAAAACGAAGGACCCCTTTCCAAGGTGAGACCTTAAGATACACTCTGTCTCCAACCTGGAACTCTAAGGGTCTACGACGTTTGTCAGCATAAGATTTCTGCCTATCCTGAGCAGTCTTAATCTTATGTTGTATAACTTTAATCTTTTCCGTGGTTTGCTGCACCAGGTCAGGACCTAACAACTGGTGCTCACCAGTCTCAAACCAACACAAGGGTGATCTACAACGTCTACCATATAAGGCTTCATAAGGTGCCATATCAATACTATGCTGATAGATATTGTTATAGGCAAACTCTATCAAGCTTAGGTGTAGATCCCAACTTCCGGTGAACTGGAGAACACATGCTCGCAACAGGTCTTCTAAGGTTTGTATGGTCCTTTCCGACTGTCCATCAGTCTGTGGATGAAAGGCCGTACTAAACCTCAGCTTGGTGCCTAAGGCATTGTGCAACTGTTCCCAAAAACGACTGGTAAACTGAGGACCTCTGTCAGAAACTATTGTGACAGGAACTCCGTGCAAACGCACTATCTCTTGAACATATAACTCTGATAGCCTTTCAGCAGAATAGGTTGTCTTGACAGGTAAGAAATGTGCTGTCGTAGTTAACCTATCAACAATTACCCAAATGGAATCATATCCTTTGCTTGTCCTGGGTAGGCCAACAACAAAGTCCATGGCCACATGGTCCCACTTCCACTGTGGTATGGGTAAAGGTTGCATTGTTCCTATAGGCTTCTGGTGTTCAGCTTTAACTTGCTGACACACGGGACACCTCAGAACAAACTCTGTAACGTCCTTTTTCATCCCAGGCCACCAATACAGATCTTTCAAATTTCGATACATCTTGGTGCTCCCTGGATGCATAGCATACATGGAAGAATGGGCTTCTTCCAGGACTAACTTTCTCAAGTTGTCCACATCTGGCACTATCATTCTTCCATTATAACAAGCTACTTGATCTTATGAGTCATGAAAACCATCTTGCTTCTCATTTCCATACTCAAATCTTATATGTTGAACTGCAGCATCATCTAGCTGTGCCTCTTTAATCTGCTCCCTTAGAGTAGGTTTAATATGCATCTCAGCTAACAAACCGGTTAACAATGACACCTTCAACTGTACATTGTTTTGCCTTAAAGAGATAAGCATATCTCTTCTAGAGCATACTAAAGAGTTTAGTTGTGCTCTATTCATGGTTGATGTTGCTGATTTCCTACTCAAGGCATCTGCAACAACATTAGCCTTGCCTGGATGGTAATCAATTGTACAGTCGTAGTCCTTGATTAACTCCATCCAGCGACGTTGCCTCATGTTGAGCTCATGCTGGGAGAAGATATATTTAAGGTTTTTGTGGTCTGTGAAAATCTGGAATGTTTCTCCGTAGAGATAATGCCTCCAAATCTTCAAGGCATGAACTACAACAGCTAACTCCAAATCGTGTGTTGGATAATTCTCCTCGTGTTATTTAAGCTGTCGGCAAGCAAAATAAATCACTTGTTTATCCTGCATCAACACACATCCAAGTCCATTCTTGGAAGCATCACAGAAAACTATATACCCTTTTCCTTGTTCAGGTAGCACTAGCACAGGTGCACTTGTCAACCTCTCCTTCAGCAACTGGAAAGATTGTTGACACTTATCACTCCAAGAAAAAGGAACATCTTTCCGGGTCAACTTGGTCAAAGGTAGGGCTATAGAACTAAAGTTCTTAATGAACCTTCGATAATAGCCAGCTAACCCCAAGAAACTTTGAATCTCCGTCGGTGTCTTCGGTTGTTCCCATTGTAGAACAGATTCTACCTTTGTAGGGTCAACACGAATTCCCGAGGCGGATATTACATGTCCAAGAAAAGATACTTCTGGCAGCCAGAACTCACACTTGCTAAACTTAGCGTACAGCTTATGTTCTCTTAGCAAGGTCAAAGTTTGGCGAAGATGCTGCTCATGCTGCTGAGCATCCTTACTATAAATTAGAATGTCATCTATGAAGACGACAACACACTGATCAAGGAAAGGTCGAAAAACTCTATTCATGAGTTCCATAAATGCAGTTGGTGCATTGGTTAGTCCAAATGACATAACCGTGAACTCATAGTGACCATATCTTGTCCTAAAGGCAGACTTGGATATGTCACTATCCTTAATACGGAGTTGATGATATCCAGACCTCAAGTCTATTTTTGAAAAGACTGTTGCACCATGCAACTGGTCAAAGAGATCATCAATTCTCGGCAGAGGATACTTATTCTTTATTGTTACTTTATTGAGTTGTCTGTAGTCAATGCACAACCGCATTGACCCATCTTTCTTTTTAACAAACAAGACCGGAGCACCCCAAGGTGAAGTACTCGGTCGGATAAAACCTCTCTCAAGTAGCTCTTGAAGCTGTTTCTTGAGTTCTGCCATCTCGGAAGGCGCCATCCTATACGGAGTTTGAGCTATGGGTTTTGTATCTGGAATCAGATTGATTTCAAAGTCAATCTCCCGAGGTGGTGGTATACCAGGAAGTTCTTCAGGAAACACATCTTCGAATTCCCTGACTATAGGAACTTCGGCAGGATTGGAACTTTCCTTGGTAACATCTACCACATGGGCTAAGAATGCATATCATCCTTGCCTCAACAGCTTATCAACAACCATAGCTGACACAAGACAGGTGGGCAGAATCTTTCTTTCACCTTGAAAGATCCATGTGTTGCTTTCATCAGCAAACACAGCCAACTTGGACTCACAATCCAAGACAACTCTATACCTTTCTAAGGTATCCATCCCAAGGATTATATCAAATCCCTGCATATCAAGTGGTATAAGATCCACTTGAATGCGATGGTCAGAAAAGAAAAGGATGCAGGAAGAACATACCTCCTGCAAAACGGCAGACCCACTCAACGGAGTCTCTAACAACAAACTATCTGCTCTATGGTTAACAGTCACATTGCAGTTATGAATCACTTCACGAGTGATGAAAGAGTGTGTAGCACCCGGATCAATCAGAACACCTACAACACAGGATGTAGACATATCAGCATATAAAAGTTTCATCTGACCTGCCATTACCCGTGGATTGACCACTGCCTCAGGTGGGTTCATAGCATAGAACCTCGCAGTCGCCTGGTGTTGAGGTGGTGCTGATGATCCAGCTTGAGATGCTTGTCCACGTCCTCGAGCTGCTCCTTGATGTTGCCTATTCTGAGATCCCTGTTGATTCTGTCTCGGGGGTTGTTGTGTCACACCGACAGGCCTAGAACGGCAATCCTTCATTAAGTGTCCCACCTTACCACAGTTGTAACAACTCCTCTCCTGTTGTTGTGGTCTAGGTGGTCCAGTAACTGACACTGATGCAGAACTATGCGTCCCTTGAAGCGGTTGACTCCGCCCTCTACCTCTGCTTGGTGTCCATTGAGTTTGAAAACTCGATCTGGGTGGTGGAGGGTTAGGTGTAGAGAATATAGGTTTCTTGGAATCCCTAGATGAAGAACCCTGGAACTGTGGATATATTTTATGGGTTTGTCTTTTCTCAACCACAGATCTCTCTATCCTTTGGACTGACTCAATGAAGGTAGAGAATCTCTCTCTGTTTTCTAAGGCAGACACATGGGTTGACATATCAGAATTCAAACCCTTTTCGAATCTTCTGATTCTTTCCTCATCCGTAGCAGCCATGTGTGGACAGAACCGCAACAACTCCATGAACTTAGCTTCATACTCACTAATGTTCATCATACCCTGCCTTAGTTTCTCAAACTAAGAGATCTTCTCATCTAGGAAGGTCTTTGGAAAATATCTATTGATAAATTCCCGACGAAACTCTTCCCATGAGAACTCTACTCCAGGTCTCTTCTGCTCTTCCATGTTCCACCAGTGACAAGCACTGCCTTTGAGAAGATAGACAGCATGTCTAACCTTCTCAGCTTCCGGAATTATAAGAATCCTGAAAGCCTTCTCCAACTCTGTCAACCATAAGTCAGCATCTGCAGGGTCGGCAGTTCCGAAGTACTCGGTAGCTCCGACACGACGAAGTCGTTCGAATGTCTTAACAATACCTTGTGCTTCAGGCTGGACAAGTGCCCTAGGTGTAGGAATGGGCATCCTATCGGTTATATGTGTCATGGCAGTCATGAACTGCCCGAACATCGTCTGTACAGCTGGATCACTCATGTCAACTGGGTCGAACTGGGGTGGCTCTCTTGGCGACTCAGGTGCAGGTTGTTCTATTCTCGGAACTCTTGCACCGTCTTGAGGTGCACTAGCACTACTCTCTGCCACGTGCTCATCACGATGTTCTGACATTCTTATGTATCTTCTTCTCCTGAGGAGCAGAAGATTCTATTAGATGAGGAAGGAGTACTAAAGGTAGACTCGATATCCTAAGTCCTATGCCTCTGTAGACTCAACTGAACCTGGAGCTCTGATACCACTAGTTGTGGGCTCTGATCTCCAAACCATGACATAAACACGATTAAAACTTAGCGGAAGCGAATCGATAATCAGCGGAAGACAGAAATCACAGAAAATTAAAACTTTTCGAGACAAGAGCTTGGATCCATAAAAGCTTCTTTCATAAAGAGAGATAAACTGTTTACATCTCAGGATAATTACTTCTCGAGTAATTATATACATCAAGATACAAAATCTCAAGATCACTATACAAAAGACTCCAAGACCTGAGAGTACAGAGGACACATAGGACTGACTCTAACTACATCACATGGCAAGGCAATCTCCACCTGAGATTACTACTGCCCCTGGTGCTGCTGCTGAGACTGATCACCTGTAGGCTGGTTCCTTCGTCTCTGACGTCCACCTAAAAAGTTGAAGTCTACGGGGTGAGACAATTATACATAATTGTCCCAGCAAGAGTTACAACTCTTCGCCAGAAGCTTTATTATAACATCAAAGAATATCTTAAGCAGTAAAGCCTTCAAAGCATTATGTAACAGTTGCAGGTATAACAAGATCTCAGCCATTTAGGAGATATGGAGAATATAAACACTATTACAATGTAACATCAATCAACTAACTTGGAGTTATCTCTAACAAGTTATACTACATGGTTGATTATGTTTTACAAACAACATTATGCCCTGTGGAGATGAGGCTTACCACTCATACTCCAACTGATCGCTGAGAAGTCACATCAGTATCATACATAGGTCATTAAGAGAGCCGGATTCTCATGACCTTCACCTTCCTCAGTCAGTAAGAGGATCACTTGTAGGACATCTCGTGTCTCTACTACTATAGCTCACCAGGGTAAACTGGTCCTTCGCTATTTTAGAGTCACAGTGGCGTTCTGTACTCTCTTCATCATCAGGAGGTTTCATATTTACCTACCACTGATACGGATATTTGTGCTTTCTTCGTCATCAGGAGGTTTCATGTTTACCTACCACTGATACGGTATGAAAATATAGTGAAGGATGGATGGATTCCACATCTACATCACTTTCCTACACTAGGATGTAAGGTTCTACACATCCATGTACCCCACATACTCAAAAGTATGTGCTCCAGGAGTTCCCTGAGGAAAACCTGTTTCACCATCACTTAATCTCTGACAATGATGGATCTATGATCAGGGCTCTACATTATACTTGATTAGTTAGGTACATTCAGTATTCTTTAACAGCATACATTGTTCTTCAAACAATAATAGTAGCATAGCAGCTATAAAAGAAGAATACTAAATGTAACAGGCCTAACTCATATCAGTCATCATTTCTCATTATCCTCATCACAAGTCATCTCTAAGGCATGACTTTGATGGTATTCATGGCTCTCACAGCCCATTATCAGTATAGGATGCCACTGACAAGACATCAGATTACTTTACTTATTCATAAGGCTAACAACATGCCTTTAATGAATATAACATCATCATCCATACCTGGATATGATTAACTTCATATCAGAACCTGCATGGTTAATACAACTGATAAAGGTAATACAAAAATGAGGAATATCCTTCCTACTCTTATCATAAGAGTTTAAAATCTCTAATTCTTATCAAATAGAGTTTAATATTCAAAAGCATGCCATTACCCTTGAATTAGGGTTTACTATTCACATTACATGTCATCACCCTTGAATTAGGGTTTACTATTCACATTAAGGTGAATTGAACTCATAACATCATCATGTATGAGTAACATCTTCATTGATGATCTTAGATTAGTTAAAAGTTCATCATTTATCATAGTTAGGGTTTCTATGATCTCACACAGGTGGATCATACCCTAATTATGCTCATTTCTGTGTATTGGGGATGCTTCAATTGAGTTTCCAATTAAAAAGGGTACTTTCTCTCTCTAGAAGTACTTTCTCTCTCATCATAAGGTTAGGTGATGTCAACATCACTCTAAAACAGGTTGGATTGAGTCATCATAGGCTAACATAGCCAAAAACATCACCATTATGTGATTAGAGTTACTTTCTCTCTCTAGGGTACTTTCTCTCTCTAGAGTACTTTCTCTCTCTAAAGTACTCTCTCTTTCATCATACTAATGGTTGATGATAACATTAGACTAGATCAAGTTGGATAGAGTCATTATGACTAAAAACATCATTCTCATGTAATTAGAGTTTGAATTGAGCAAGGTATAACTCAATTGACCCTTCAGGGGTATTTTGGTAATTCACCCCATTGATCATCATTATGGTCAAAAACCTTAATCAAATAACCCCTTACTATCCTAGATTATCATTAGGGTTTGATTTGGGCAACATTGGACCATTTATATTATGAATTGATTGAAAGAAGTCAACTTGGAATTACATTGATTGATTTCAATCATTAATCATCAATTGAGTTGAGATTGGTTGAAAGTGTTGACCGTTTGCCCACTTTGACTTTCCAAGACCGCGAGCCTCCTTCTAATTTCAAGACCGCGAGCCCCCTTAGGCTTCAAGACCGCGAGCCTCATCAAGTGGTTCAAGACCGCGGAGCCCTATCATTGGTTCAATTGATGTTGAGACCGCGAAGATCAAATTGGAGTTGAGACCGCGAAGAGACGTTGACCGTTTGCCCATCTTGACCTCAGGACCGTAAGGCCCTTCGCGGTCTTGAGACCGTGAGCCTCCTCTCAGTATTGAGACCATGAGCCCCCTCACGGTCTTGAGACCGCGAGCCCTCTCACGGTCTTGAGACCGCGAGGCTCTCAAGGTCTCAACCGTTAGGTCAATCAACAAAATCAATAAAGCAATCGATGGTGTCAAACGATGTTGAAGCCCTCAAAAGGTCAAAGCTATGTTGACCACCTATGGATTGGGTCAATTAAGGTTATGCTTAACCAATTGGTCATTCAATTGACCCTCAATTGTTGACCAATTAGGATTGAAATCGATTCAATTAGGGTCTATCAATGTTCACCCATCAATACTCAACAATGTGCATCAACACAAGGTTGAACCCTTCAATTGAGCTCCAATTGGGCTCAAACTTGGCCCAAACGGTCTTGAGGTCATGTGGGTGGACCCCACATGGTCTTGATACCGTTTGCCCAAGATTTCATCAAAATCTAAGGTGATTTGATAGGGGTTGAACCATGATTGAGCCACAAAACAGAATTTTGATTAAATTGATAACCTATTTGCAATTGGGTCCTCAATTGGTCAACTTACTCAACCCTAGACCTTCAAACGGTCTTGGGTGATTTTCCTCTCGGTCTTGAGACCGTTTGGATGAGTTCCAAATGGTCTTGAGACCGTTTGCCCATCCAATTTTGGATTCTAGTGGAAAATCAGCAAGGTTGAACAAATGGAGTTGATGATTATATCAATATTTAATTGCAATGTAATTTGGTGTAATTGTACCTTCAATTGGTCAACTATCCTTGACCCCAGACCTCCAAACGGTCTTGGTTGATTGCCCTCGCAGTCTTGAGACCGTTTGGTGACCCCCAAACGGTCTTGAGACCGTTTAGGTCAATCAACCCTAAAAACCCTAATTAGGTCACCATAATTTCAGTACTGATTTTACCTAGGGTTAGCCCTAGTATTCACCCTTTAACTCTTAGCCCGTTTGGAATTAGACCATCAAACTTGGTGAGTTGTTAATTGGCATAGTTTTGAACAGTAATTTCATATGGTCAACGCTTAGTCAACGACCTTACACGGTCTTGGGACCGTTTTCCCAAAAAGGCAATTTCAGACCGTTTGAAGATCAGTAATAAATTCATTTAAAGTTGTCACTTAAAAAGGTCATATCTCCCGATTCCTTTGGAGTTAGCCTCCCACAATTTGAGGGTAATTATCCTATATAATTAGGAGCAGATTTCGTATACGGTCCACGCTCGGTCAACGGGGCCAAACGGTCTTGGAGACCGTTTTCCCTGTCTCGGTCTCGAGACCGTTTGCTCACCTCGCGGTCTTGAGACCGAGAGAGAAAACTTTTGAGACCGTTTAAGGAAGTGAAAATCGGTGGGTTTTTCTTGGAAATCACGCCTTCATCTCCTAGCTCAATAACAGTACGAATATCCCATGGATTTGCTTGAAAAATAGCAGGGAAAAGTAGGGAAACACTAAGAGCTATCATCAAAACGCATATAAAGATGCACATAGTAAAGCATGGGTTTAGAGTTATAAAACCCGCCTAAAGCTTGCTTCTTGAGCTCCAAGCTTTCAAGCTCCAAGCTCTAATGGCGTCCTTGAGTTCTTACAGGTTGGCCAAGGTGAAAACGCCAAGGAAGGATGAAAAGAGACGGCTAGAAAGGTAGGGTTTCAAGAGTTAGCCATGAAGATGACCTTGAATTCGAGTTTTAACCATGGAATTAGGCAAGAAGAGGGGTTTAAACCTACCTTGCACCCCTTGGTCGTCCTCCTTAGCTCCAAGGCAGTCCTTGGTCGTCTTTGGTGAAATGAAACAGTAAGGGAACGAAGGGTAAGTTCCGTTGCAACTAAGGGAAGGAGAGCTTATATTCATGGGGTAGGATTTTCAACATTAGTTCATAAGTTGTCCATAATTCCAACTAGATCCCTCCTTATTTACTTGATCGTCCCTTCCTCTTAATTCTAAGGACAAACATTCTATTAAGGTCTTAGAAAAGAATGTAAAGGAGAGCAATATAGTAATGAGGTACATACATAAAGAAATATTGCACATATACCCTGATTATTCAATCACAAGGCATATCTCATAGCTTGATAATTCAATTGAGGTGACTCCCTCATCATTTCTTCTCTTAATAATGGCAAGAGTCTAAAAAGATACTTTAGATGACATATTTTACAATTTGCATCCCTTAATTTGGATAAATTGCATTTTACCCCAAATTAGGGTTTCAAGCACCAGGATTGCTTCCACAGCTGCACCTTGGTGCCCTAGCTTGGGAAATCCCTCAAACTTTACCAAAAAGATTCTCATGATGTCTCAAAATCAGAGGAACATCTCAACATGTGCAAATTGCAAGCTAAACCTTTTAACTGGGTAAATTGCACATAGGTCCCTGTATATCAAAGCAATGCTACAACTTTTAAATAAAAAGGAGCAAATACTGAAATATACTTTTCTGAGAAACTTAATTACATGCTCAGAGTTAATCACAAAGATTTAATTACATATTTAGGCAAAACACCTAGGGTTGACTCATAACCCAGGTCAGAGATGTTACAAATTATCCACCCCTTACAAGGATTTCGTCCCCGAAATCGATAAAACATACTACGAGAAAAGGGTAGGATACTTCCTTCTCATCTCATCCTCTAACTCCCAAGTGGCTTCTTCAATACCACGATGGTTCCAGAGGACTTTCACAAGACTTATATCTTTCTTCTTTAACTTTTTAATTCGTTTATCAAGGATTGACACTGGTCCCTCCTCATAGGATATGTCATCATTAAATTCTACCTCCATAGGCTGTAGAACTGACTCGGTGTCTGGGTGACATTTCTTCAACATAGAAATGTGAAACACAGGATGTAACCTCTGTAATTCTGGGGGAAGCTCTAGTTTATATGCTACCTTTCCAATCCATTCAATTATTGGATAAGGCCCCATATATCTAGGAGCTAACTTCCCTTTCCTTCCAAAACGAAGGACCCCTTTCCAAGGTGAGACCTTAAGATACACTCTGTCTCCAACCTGGAACTCTAAGGGTCTACGACGTTTGTCAGCATAAGATTTCTGCCTATCCTGAGCAGTCTTAATCTTATGTTGTATAACTTTAATCTTTTCCGTGGTTTGCTGCACCAGGTCAGGACCTAACAACTGGTGCTCACCAGTCTCAAACCAACACAAGGGTGATCTACAACGTCTACCATATAAGGCTTCATAAGGTGCCATATCAATACTATGCTGATAGCTATTGTTATAGGCAAACTCTATCAAGCTTAGGTGTAGATCCCAACTTCCGGTGAACTGGAGAACACATGCTCGCAACAGGTCTTCTAAGGTTTGTATGGTCCTTTCCGACTGTCCATCAGTCTGTGGATGAAAGGCCGTACTAAACCTCAGCTTGGTGCCTAAGGCATTGTGCAACTGTTCCCAAAAACGACTGGTAAACTAAGGACCTCTGTCAGAAACTATTGTGACAGGAACTCCGTGCAAACGCACTATCTCTTGAACATATAACTCTGATAGCCTTTCAGCAGAATAGGTTGTCTTGATAGGTAAGAAATGTGCTGTCGTAGTTAACCTATCAACAATTACCCAAATGGAATCATATCCTTTGCTTGTCCTGGGTAGGCCAACAACAAAGTCCATGGCCACATGGTCCCACTTCCACTGTGGTATGGGTAAAGGTTGCATTGTTCCTGCAGGCTTCTGGTGTTCAGCTTTAACTTGCTGACACACGGGACACCTCAGAACAAACTCTGCAACGTCCTTTTTCATCCCAAGCCACCAATACAGATCTTTCAAATTTCGATACATCTTGGTGCTCCCTGGATGCATAGCATACATGGAAGAATGGGCTTCTTCCAGGACTAACTTTCTCAAGTTGTCCACATCTGGCACTATCATTCTTCCATTATAACAAGCTACTTGATCTTATGAGTCATGAAAACCATCTTGCTTCTCATTTCCATACTCAAATCTTATATGTTGAACTGCAGCATCATCTAGCTGTGCCTCTTTAATCTGCTCCCTTAGAGTAGGTTTAATATGCATCTCAGCTAACAAACCGGTTAACAATGACACCTTCAACTGTACATTGTTTTGCCTTAAAGAGATAAGCATATCTCTTCTAGAGCATACTAAAGAGTTTAGTTGTGCTCTATTCATGGTTGATGTTGCTGATTTCCTACTCAAGGCATCTGCAACAACATTAGCCTTGCCTGGATGGTAATCAATTGTACAGTCGTAGTCCTTGATTAACTCCATCCAGCGACGTTGCCTCATGTTGAGCTCATGCTGGGAGAAGATATATTTAAGGTTTTTGTGGTCTGTGAAAATCTGGAATGTTTCTCCGTAGAGATAATGCCTCCAGATCTTCAAGGCATGAACTACATCAGCTAACTCCAAATCGTGTGTTGGATAATTCTCCTCGTGTTATTTAAGCTGTCGGCAAGCAAAAGAAATCACTTGTTTATCCTGCATCAACACACATCCAAGTCCATTCTTGGAAGCATCACAGAAAACTATATACCCTTTTCCTTGTTCAGGTAGCACTAGCACAGGTGCACTTGTCAACCTCTCCTTTAGCAATTGGAAAGATTGTTGACACTTATCACTCCAAGAAAAAGGAACATCTTTCCGGGTCAACTTGGTCAAAGGTAGGGCTATAGAACTAAAGTTCTTAATGAACCTTCGATAATAGCCAGCTAACCCCAAGAAACTTCGAATCTCCGTCGGTGTCTTCGGTTGTTCCCATTGTAGAACAGATTCTACCTTTGTAGGGTCAACACGAATTCCCGAGGCGGATATTACATGTCCAAGAAAAGATACTTCTGGCAGCCAGAACTCACACTTGCTAAACTTAGCGTACAACTTATGTTCTCTTAGCAAGGTCAAAGTTTGGCGAAGATGCTGCTCATGCTGCTGAGCATCCTTACTATAAATCAGAATGTCATCTATGAAGACGACAACACACTGATCAAGGAAAGGTCGAAAAACTCTATTCATGAGTTCCATAAATGCAGCTGGTGCATTGGTTAGTCCAAACGACATAACTGTGAACTCATAGTGACCATATCTTGTCCTAAAGGCAGACTTGGATATGTCACTATCCTTAATACGGAGTTGATGATATCCAAACCTCAAGTCTATTTTTGAAAAGACTGTTGCACCACGCAACTGGTCAAAGAGATCATCAATTCTCGGCAGAGGATACTTATTCTTTATTGTTACTTTATTGAGTTGTCTGTAGTCAATGCACAACCGCATTGACCCATCTTTCTTTTTAACAAACAAGACCGGAGCACCCCAAGGTGAAGTACTCGGTCGGATAAAACCTCTCTCAAGTAGCTCTTGAAGCTGTTTCTTGAGTTCTGCCATCTCGGAAGGCGCCATCCTATACGGAGTTTGAGCTATGGGTTTTGTATCTGGAATCAGATTGATTTCAAAGTCAATCTCCCGAGGTGGTGGTATACCAGGAAGTTCTTCAGGAAACACATCTTCGAATTCCCTGACTATAGGAACTTCGGCAGGATTGGAACTTTCCTTGGTAACATCTACCACATGGGCTAAGAATGCATAACATCCTTGCCTCAACAGCTTATCAGCAACCATAGCTGACACAAGACAGGTGGGCAGAATCTTTCTTTCACCTTGAAAGATCCATGTGTTGCTTTCATCAGCAAACACAGCCAACTTGGACTCACAATCCAAGACAACTCTATACCTTTCTAAGGTATCCATCCCAAGGATTATATCAAATCCCTGCATATCAAGTGGTATAAGATCCACTTGAATGCGATGGTCAGAAAAGAAAAGGATGCAGGAAGAACATACCTCCTGCAAAACGGCAGACCCACTCAACGGAGTCTCTAACAACAAACTATCTACTCTATGGTTAACAGTCACATTGCAGTTACGAATCACTTCACGAGTGATGAAAGAGTGCGTAGCACCCGGATCAATCAGAACAGCTACAACACAGGATGTAGACATATCAACATATAAAAGTTTCATCTGACCTGCCATTACCCGTGGATTGACCACTGCCTCAGGTGGGTTCATAGCATAGAACCTCGCAGTCGCCTGGTGTTGAGGTGGTGCTGATGATCCAGCTTGAGACGCTTGTCCACGTCCTCGAGCTACTCCTTGATGTTGTCTATTCTGAGATCCCTGTTGATTCTGTCTCGGGGGTTGTTGTGTCACACTGACAGGCCTAGAACGGCAATCCTTCATTAAGTGTCCCACCTTACCACAGTTGTAACAACTCCTCTCCTGTTGTTGTGGTCTGGGTGGTCCAGTAACTGACACTGATGCAGAACTATGCGTCCCTTGAAGCGGTTGACTCCGCCCTCTACCTCTGCTTGGTGTCCATTGAGTTTGAAAACTCGATCTGGGTGGTGGAGGGTTAGCTGCAGAGAATCTAGGTTTCTTGGAATCCCTAGATGAAGAACCCTGGAACTGTGGATATCTTTTATGGGTTTGTATTTTCTCAACCACAGATCTCTCTATCCTTCGGACTGACTCAACGAAGGTAGAGAATCTCTCTCTGTTTTCTAAGGCAGACACAGGGGTTGACATATCAGAATTCAAACCCTTTTCAAAGCTTCTGATTCTTTCCTCATCCGTAGCAGCCATGTGTGGACAGAACCGCAACAACTCCATGAACTTAGCTTCATACTCACTAATGTTCATCATACCCTGCCTTAGTTTCTCAAACTGAGAGATCTTCTCATCTAGGAAGGTCTTTGGAAAATATCTATTGATAAATTCCCGACGAAACTCTTCCCATGAGAACTCTACTCCAGGTCTCTTCTGCTCTTCCATGTTCCACCAGTGACCAGCACTGCCTTTGAGAAGATAGACATCATGTCTAACCTTCTCAGCTTCCGGAATTATAAGAATCCTGAAAGCCTTCTCCAACTCTGTCAACCATAAGTCAGCATCTGCAGGGTCGGCAGTTCCGAAGTACTCGGTAGCTCCGACACGACGAAGTCGTTCGAATGTCTTACCAATACCTTGTGCTTCAGGCTAGACAGGTGCCCTAGGTGTAGGAATGGGCATCCTCTCGGTTATATGTGTCATGGCAGTCATGAACTGCCTGAACATTGTCTGTACAGCTGGATCACTCATGTCAACTGGGTCGAACTGGGGTGTCTCTCTTGGCGACTCAGGTGCAGGTTGTTCTATTCTCGGAACTCTTGCACCGTCTCGAGGTGCACTAGCACTACTCTCTGCCACGTGCTCATCACGATGTTTTGACATTCTTATGTATCTTCTTCTCCTGAGGAGCAGAAGATTCTATTAGATGAGGAAGGAGTACTAAAGGTAGACTCGACATCCTAAGTCCTATGCCTCTGTAGACTCAACTGAACCTGGAGCTCTGATACCACTAGTTGTGGGCTCTGATCTCCAAACCATGACATAAACACGATTAAAACTTAGCAGAAGCGAATCGGTAATCAGCGGAAGACAGAAATCACAGAAAATTAAAACTTTTCGAGACAAGAGCTTGGATCCATAAAAGCTTCTTTCATAAAGAGAGATAAACTGTTTACATCTCAGGATAATTACTTCTCGAGTAATTATATACATCAAGATACAAAATCTCAAGATCACTATACAAAAGACTCCAAGACCTGAGAGTACAGAGGACACATAGGACTGACTCTAACTACATCACATGGCAAGGCAATCTCCACCTGAGATTACTACTGCCCCTGGTGCTGCTACTGAGACTGATCACCTGTAGGCTGGTTCCTTCGTCTCTGACGTCCACCTAAAAAGTTGAAGTCTATGGGGTGAGACAATTATACATAATTGTCCCAACGAGAGTTATAACTCTTCGCCAGAAGCTTTATTATAACATCAAAGAATATCTTAAGCAGTAAAGCCTTCAAAGCATTCTGTAACAGTTGCAGGTATAACAAGATCTCAACCATTTAGGAGATATGGAGAATATAAACACTATTGAAATGTAACATCAATCAACTAACTTGGAGTTATCTCTAACAAGTTATACTACATGGTTGATTATGTTTTACAAACAACATTATGCCCTGTGGAGATGAGGCTTACCACTCATACTCCAACTGATCGCTGAGAAGTCACATCAGTATCATACATAGGTCATTAAGAGAGCCGGATTCTCATGACCTTCACCTTCCTCAGTCAGTAAGAGGATCACTTGTAGGACATCTCGTGTCTCTACTACTATAGCTCACCAGGGTAAACTGGTCCTTCGCTATTTTAGAGTCACAGTGGTGTTTTGTACTCTCTTCGTCATCAGGAGGTTTCATATTTACCTACCACTGATTCGGATATTTGTGCTTTCTTCATCATCAGGAGGTTTTATGTTTACCTATCACTGATACGGTATGAAAATATAGTGAAGAATGGATGGATTCCACATCTACATCACTTTCCTACACTAGGATGTAAGGTTCTACACATCCATGTACCCCACATACTCAAAAGTATGTGCTCCAGGAGTTCCCTGAGGAAAACCTGTTTCACCATCACTTAATCTCTGACAATGATGGATCTATGATCAGGGCTCTACATTATACTTGATTAGTTAGGTACATTCAGTATTCTTTAACAGCATACATTGTTCTTCAAACAATAACAGTAGCATAGCAGCTATAAAAGAAGAATACTAAATGTAACAGGCCTAACTCATATCAGTCATCATTTCTCATTATCCTCATCACAAGTCATCTCTAAGGCATGACTTTGATGGTATTCATGGCTCTCACAGCCCATTATCAGTATAGGATGCCACTGACAAGACATCAGATTACTTTACTTATTCATAAGGCTAACAACATGCCTTTAATGAATATAACATCATCATCCATACCTGGATATGATTACCTTCATATCAGAACCTGCATGGTTAATACAACTGATAAAGGTAATACAAAAATGAGGAATATCCTTCCTACTCTTGTCATAAGAGTTTAAAATCTCTAATTCTTATCAAATAGAGTTTAATATTCAAAAGCATGCCATTACCCTTGAATTAGGGTTTACTATTCACATTACATGTCATCACCCTTGAATTAGGGTTTACTATTCACATTAAGGTGAATTGAACTCATAACATCATCATGTATGAGTAACATCTTCATTGATGATCTTAGATTAGTTAAAAGTTCATCATTTATCATAGTTAGGGTTTCTATGATCTCACACAGGTGGATCATACCCTAATTATGCTCATTTCTGTGTATTGGGGATGCTTCAATTGAGTTTCCACTTAAAAAGGGTACTTTCTCTCTCTAGAAGTACTTTCTCTCTCTAGAAGTACTTTCTCTCTCATCATAAGGTTAGGTGATGTCAACATCACTCTAAAACAGGTTGGATTGAGTCATCATAGGCTAACATAGCCAAAAACATCACCATTATGTGATTAGAGTTACTTTCTCTCTCTAGGGTACTTTCTCTCTCTAGAGTACTTTCTCTCTCTAAAGTACTCTCTCTTTCATCATACTAATGGTTGATGATAACATTAGACTAGATCAAGTTGGATAGAGTCATTATGACTAAAAACATCATTCTCATGTAATTAGAGTTTGAATTGAGCAAGGTATAACTCAATTGACCCTTCAGGGGTATTTTGGTAATTCACTCCATTGATCATCATTATGGTAAAAAACCTTAATCAAATAACCCCTTACTATCCTAGATTGTCATTAGGGTTTGATTTGGGCAACATTGGACCATTTATATTATGAATTGATTGAAAAAAGTCAACTTGGAATTACATTGATTGATTTCAATCATTAATCATCAATTGAGTTGAGATTGGTTGAAAGTGTTGACCGTTTGCCCACTTTGACTTTCCAAGACCGCGAGCCTCCTTCTAATTTCAAGACCGCGAGCCCCCTTAGGCTTCAAGACTGCGAGCCTCTTCAAGTGGTTCAAGACCGCGAAGCCCTATCATTGGTTCAATTGATGTTGAGACCGCGAAGATCAAATTGGAGTTGAGACCACGAAGAGACGTTGACCGTTTGCCCATCTTGACCTCAGGACCGCGAGGCCCTTCGCGGTCTTGAAACCGTGAGCCTCCTCTCGGTCTTGAGACCGTGAGCCCCCTCACGGTCTTGAGACCGCGAGCCCTCTCACGGTCTTGAGACCGCGAGGCTCTCAAGGTCTCAACCGTTAGGTCCATCAACAAAATCAATAAAGCAATCGATGGTGTCAAACGATGTTGAAGCCCTCAAAAGGTCAAAGCTATGTTGACCACCTATGGATTGGGTCAATTAAGGTTATGCTTAACCAATTGGTCATTCAATTGACCCTCAATTGTTGACCAATTAGGATTGAAATCGATTCAATTAGGGTCTATCAATGTTCACCCATCAATACTCAACAATGTGCATCAACACAAGGTTGAACCCTTCAATTGAGCTCCAATTGGGCTCAAACTTGGCCCAAACGGTCTTGAGGTCATGTGGGTGGACCCCACATGGTCTTGAGACCATTTGCCCAAGATTTCATCAAAATCTAAGGTGATTTGATAGGGGTTGAACCATGATTGAGCCACAAAACAGAATTTTGATTAAATTGATAACCTATTTGCAATTGGGTCCTCAATTGGTCAACTTACTCAACCCTAGACCTTCAAACGGTCTTGGGTGATTGTCCTCTCGGTCTTGAGACCATTTGGATGAGTTCCAAACGGTCTTGAGACCGTTGGCCCATCCAATTTTGGATTCTAGTGGAAAATCATCAAGGTTGAACAAATGGAGTTGATGATTATATCAATATTTAATTGCAATGTAATTTGGTGTAATTGTACCTTCAATTGGTCAGCTATCCTTGAGCCCAGACCTCCAAACGGTCTTGGTTGATGTCCCTCGCGGTCTTGAGACCGTTTGGTGACCCCCAAACGGTCTTGAGACCGTTTAGGTCAAGCAACCCTAAAAACCCTAATTAGGTCACCATAATTTCAGTACTGATTTTACCTAGGGTTAGCCCTAGTATTCACCCTTTAACTCTTAGCCCGTTTAGAATTAGACCATCAAACTTGGTGAGTTGTTAATTGACATAGTTTCGAACAGTAATTTAATATGGTCAACGCTTAGTCAACGACCTTACACGGTCTTGGGACCGTTTGCCCAAAAAGGCAATTTCAGACCGTTTGAAAATCAGTAATAAATTCATTTAAAGTTGTCACTTAAAAAGGTCATATCTCCCGATTCCTTTGGAGTTAGCCTCCCAAATTTTTAGGGTAATTAGCCTATATAATTAGGAGCAGATTTCGTATACGGTCCACGCTCGGTCAACGGGGCCAAACGGTCTTGGAGACCGTTTGCCCTGTCTCGGTCTCGAGACCGTTTGCTCACCTCGCGGTCTTGAGACCGAGAGAGCAAACTTTTGAGACCGTTTAAGGAAGTGAAAAGCGGTGGGTTTTTCTTGGAAATCACGCCTTCATCTCCTAGCTCAAGAACAGTAGGAATATCCCATGGATTTTCTTGCAAAATAGCAGGGAAAAGTAGGGAATCACTAAGAGCTATCATCAAAACGCATATAAAGATGCACATAGTAAAGCATGGGTTTAGAGTTATAAAACCCGCCTAAAGCTTGCTTCTTGAGCTCCAAGCTTTCAAGCTCCAAGCTCTAATGGCGTCCTTGAGTTCTTACAGGTTGGCCAAGCTGAAAACTCCAAGGAAGGATGAAAAGAGACGGCTAGAAAGGTAGGGTTTCAAGAGTTAGCCATGAAGATGACCTTGAATTCGAGTTCTAACCATGGAATTAGGCAAGAAGAGGGGTTTAAACATAACTTGCACCCCTTGGTCGTCCTCCTTAGCTCCAAGGCAGTCCTTGGTCGTCTTTGTTGAAATGAAACAGTAAGGGAACGAAGGGTAAGTTCCCTTGCAACTAAGGGAAGGAGAGCTTATATTCATGGGGTAGGATTTTCAACATTAGTTCATAAGTTGTCCATAATTCCAACTAGATCCCTCCTTCTTTACTTGATCGTCCCTTCCTCTTCATTCTAAGGACAAACCTTCTCTTAAGGTCTTAGAAAAGAAGGTAAAGGAGAGCAAGCTAATAATGAGGTACATACATAAAGAAATATTGCACATATACCCTGATTATTCAATCACAAGGCATATCTCATAGCTTGATAATTCAATTGAGGTGACTCCCTCATCATTTCTTCTCTTAATAATGGCAAGAGTCTAAAAAGATACTTTAGATGACATATTTTACAATTTGCATCCCTTAATTTGGGTAAATTGCATTTTACCCCAAATTAGGGTTTCAAGCACCGGGATTGCTTCCACAGCTGCACCTTGGTGCCCTAGCTTGGGAAATCCCTCAAACTTTACCAAAAAGATTCTCATGATGTCTCAACATCAGAGGAACATCTCAACATGTGCAAATTGCAAGCTAACCCTTTTAACTGGGTAAATTGCACATAGGTCCCTGTATATCAAAGCAATGCTACAACTTTTAAATAAAAAGGAGCAAATACTGAAATATACTTTTCTGAGAAACTTAATTACATGCTCAGAGTTAATCACAAAGATTTAATTACATATTTAGGCAAAACACCTAGGGTTGACTCATAACCCAGGTCAGGGATGTTACAAACTTCATGTCCTATCTCTTAACCATGAATCAAGCTTGCAAAAGGCATAACATGCACTTCCTGTCATCCTTCAACTCGAACAACACTTAGAGTTGGATCCTTCTCAAGGACAAACCATAAAGTACAAGGCCTCATAACATGTTACAAATCCACTTCAGGGTATACAGAACATCTTCTTCCTACCTCAGAAGGTAAACACCTATACCGTAGGCACATAGGTACCAGAATCTTCATCTTCTCTCTCTAGGGTTTTGTCCCTCTAAAGGCAACCAAGATATCATCAACTTCCAGGGATTGGTCATGAGGCAACCATTATCATCCATTGTTCCTCATATCTCAGGGTTTTAGGCTTCCAACCTCCTTACTAGGTTTCCTGCTCTCTCTAGAGCTAACCCTACATCCAACCTCACCATTAGAGGTCCTCTCTTCTTGAAGGATCAACCTCAAAAGCATGCCCTACATGGGTGAATCCTAGGTTTGAACTTATGTTTGCTCAAGATCATCCATAACCCTTTGTGCTCCATCATGATTCCTTATCTGGGGTTTCATCCTACTGTCAGCACTATGACGTGCCCTAGGTGCCAGCTATACCCTACTTGCACAAGCCCATAGGGTTTCTAAGGTCCTTCACTAACATCATCATCTAAGGAGCTATCTTTTACCCTAACATGCACGACCCTTCCCAGGGTTGGGTTGCCCAAAGGTGCTAGGTCACCCATGGATCATATGGCATCCCAAAGGCATGTCCTATCAAACACCTGGTCCAACTCAACTCTCTCTAACCTTCACTTAGGGTTAGTATCATCCTCAGAGGATGTTCCATGTCTCTACTTGCAATGGAGATCTCTATCTCCAAGACTAACTTATTCTCCTGACAAGAAGGTCTAGCCTCAGGTCTCTTCTGAGGGCATGACAACTTATGTCATAAGACCTAAGCATGTATCTATTCTTTAGTTTGCGCTTAAACTATTAAGCTTATATCCATGCCATCTTATTTACATGCTTTTCATTAATTTGATGGAGGATTCCTTAGACCTTATTAACCTTACCCATACCTCAAGAGGGTGAGGGGAAGGGAGAGAAAACCCTAATCCTTAAGGTCCTTAACAAAATTTGTGATGAGAATGGATGAATAAGATGAGAAAGTCCTAAAGGTATCTTATTTCGATTCATACCCTAAGACTTTGTCCAGGAAGTCACACGGATCCGGGAGACCTCGTATTTCGACTAGCGGTGCGGAGGAAAATATTGCCAGCCCCCGGTCATGATCCTTTTCTAGACACCTCCGTCTTTCAGATAATCCTCTAATAACTCCCTTGGGTTCTATGGAATTTGTAAAATTTAATAATTATTAATGGTTAAATGAGGAACCTACGCTCTGATACCAAATTTTACGTCCCCACCTCCCGATAACCCCCAATTAAGGGAGACCGAGAGGTCGAAGCCGCACCCATCACTTTCGGATCAAAGGTTCGGCAATTAACTAAGAATAATTATCAAATTTTAACAGACTGTACTTAAAAGCTGTAAGAAAATAAATTTTTGCATACCTTTTTGAAAACTTGGATCTCTAAACTTCTATCCATTTAAGGATTCTACTCTAACTAATCCTCCTTGTATTTTACTTCATGTATTTCACAATGTGACAATTTACTATTTGTCCTTTTGGCTTGTACCTAAAACACCGACAAACAAAACGTCGGTCACCCGAAGCTGGTATGTGGGGGAAACAATAATCATGTAATTATGTTAACAATATAATCATTCAATTAATCATGTAACAACCAAGATTACGTTTTAAATATAACTCCGTGATCCAAGAGTACCATATCCTCTGTGTTGTCCCCATTAAACCCCTCATGATCCAGCTATAAGTGAACCAATTTCTAGGGTTGAGTCACATGGCACTATTCGTAAGTAGCCCACTCCTTAACTCATGGCAGACTAATGAGTCTCATGGCACTACACGTAGGTAGCCCAGTTTCTAACTCTCAGTAACCTAGACCTTGCTCTAGGATTACCCCTTTTTTTAGCCTTTTCAAAGAAACAGATGTGGACCCGGATCTAGCCAGTTATATATGAACATTTATAGTGATAATCATAGTCACTTTATAGTTGCATGAAATAAATAAACACCCAACAGTTATTTTCAAGCAACCGATTAAAACTCCAGGAATCACCGTGAAACCAAAATGATTATTCATAAGCGTAACCACATACCTGTTCAGTAGATTTCTCAAGCTAATATCAATTCCAACCAAGAAAGCAACCCAAGGAAGTAATTCAACCACATAATCAAGAATCCTGAAAAATACATGTATTCCATTTACTACACACTTTATCAAGATTCTTTCTATTCAATTGGAAATCGTTTCCTAAGGTTTCTGTATCCATTTTAGGGTTTCATTTTGCAATTAGGGTTTTCCTTCATCTTTTACCATATTAAACCCTAATTTTATGCCATTACTCATAACCCTAATTATCTCATCTATTCTTCAACCTTAAGGTTATCGTAACAACATATAACCCTATTTCCACATTAAAGGCACATTAATCATCAATTAAGCTTCTTTTTCATTAAATCTACCATTTTTATCCCTTTAATCCATGACAAGATCATATTTATCATTAATTCAAAGTTCATTAGGGTCTAATTAACATATGAACTTATGTTTCCATCACTTCTACCTTTTATTCATGAAAAGACCCTATTTACTACATTTAGGGTATTTATCCAGAATTAAGGTCTTTCATATACAAATAACTTAGAACCAACATTAAATAATCATATTATCACATTTTTCAAATTATATATATGACTTATCCTCTTTAACCCTAAATTAGGGTTTCTAAATTATTTAATCATTCTCATATGAGGTATAACCCTAAATCATCCAATTCTACATCTAGATCAGGTTTGAATCTAACATTATCATTCAACAAGTTATTAACACTTCAACTAACCCATTAAGCATTCTAGATTCAACCTTTAATCACAAATAGGGTTTTTAACTCAACTTTAATGCACTTTTCATCAACTTATAGTACTTTTTCAATTAGAAACGTAATCAATATTTAATGTCATTTTTATTGGATTCCTCTCGTTCTCCTGATCAAAATCCATATATTATTCGCATTTATCCGAGCTACAGTTTACGAGATATGAATTTTGCAAAGATTCACTTACTTGGCCAACCAGAAGCCGCCACGTGTTCTTTCCATGCATCACGTTGCTGATATAGAAACATAATTGAAAGACCGTTCTACCCTTGCGTAAGTAACTGGCGATGTATGGCACGGAGGGGTAAAATCATCAAAGTGACCCGATCTTCTTCAACCTCCGACTCCGGGCATGGCCGCCGGCTGCAGCCAAAACGCAGGCGTGCCCCCTTCCTTTCCAGGGTCCATCGACTCCAAGGGAGTACACCCTTCTCTCCAAAGCTCCCCCACACACTTGGAGTCTCCCTTAACCTGCGGCCAAAGCAGCTGGTTTGTGCTGGCTGGGCCTGCACCTCTCAACGGCCCTGCAACCATGCTGCTGCGGCCACACGCGATCCCGGGTGCGAAGCTTGACAGAAAACCTCCCCCTGATGTCGTGGGAGTAAGCTGCATCAACCAAGGTCGTCCTCTGGTCCCTCACCACTCCATAGATGTGTTGCTTACATGGTTAGGGTTTCAAACGTAAAGAAGCAATGGAGTAGAGAGAGAAAGATGTAAGATCCCTTTAGAACTCGAACCAAGGTTCTACCCTTTATATAGGGTGGAGTATGAAGCCCTAAGGCGTGCCTCATGAGGATTCAAGTCCCAACTCGAAAGGAAATACACTTTCCTTGGTTGTGAAGCAACCATCTCTCTCTCTTTCTTCTTTTATTTCCTTGATACTCCTTGTTGCATGGATATTTAGGAATTCGAAATTCCTCTTTATTATCCTCTTTAAACTTGCCTTTTAGTTATTGGTCACGAAATCATGTTTCCTTTTAATAGAAAATACCACCTTTTAAAAACAACACAAAATTCATTAATAATGTATCACATTATCCTCTTATTTTGCCTTTTTAGTATTTTCTCTTTCTTTCCTCTTTATTGGGACTCCTTGGATCCCAAGACACTCCATTATTTCAAAATTCTTTTTATTGGATACTTATTATCCTTCTAGATGCATCATTATGCATTATTTCACATTATCTTGTTTATTTCCCATTTAAATATCTCTTTTTGAGGATTTCTTTTTATTTCTCTTTTATTTTCCTCATTTGCATCCCTTTTAATATTAGCAACCTCATGGATACGAAATTTCACCAAGGAATCTCATTTATGCCTCTTTCCACTCATTTCCCACATTTTACCATTAGTTTCAATTTATTTCTTAATAAAGAAAATACTTAATTAATCTTTTCTTTTCTTATTGCTTTCTTTTTGCAACCTTGGACTCCCTGGTACCCAAGGAACCCAAGAGGCACGAAATCCTCTTTGGACTTGCCTTCCAGAGGTTTCTACATATTTCTTTTCTTAAAAATTCAATTATCCATTCACTAATTGAATTTCCTTATTATTTGGGCCCAATAGCCAATAAAGCCCACAAAACAATCATCAAGGCTATTGTAAACGAAATCCATGTCTTCAAAACAAATTATATCATTATTTGTTCAATTATCTTTAATATGAGAAATTATATTTCTCACCAATTGAACCCAAAAATTGGGGTTGTAACAACATCTCAACCAGAGCATCCATTACCACCTCACATCCTTATGTGTAAGGTAATTTTGAAGACATACACCTCCATGTACTCCACTTATTATCTCATCTCAAACTCTAAGTCTATCTTCATCAAGAAAACTCTGAGCTCATCCTCTTAGTTTTTGAACTCAACCTTGTATAGCTCGCAAATTCCACATAGCTCATGACAAAAACATCCTCATAAGATGACTACCTTAGTTCTCTTAGTGTTTGTACAACATACACACATCTTACACTCCACAAGGGTACGTTATTATCTCCATCCTCATGCATCATAGCAACGTTTCCACTCACATTATCTTTATCCTTGGTGTATGGCATGCGTACTATTCTATCTCTCACTCCCATAACAAGAGGAAATAAGCATTTGGTTGCAGTCCAAGTACAAAGTTCTTCCCGTTCCAAGAGTAGAGATGGTACATCCCACATTTCCAGTCCATCGACAAATCTAAACTAAAACGTGCCTCACATGCATCTACATCATGAATATCTCAATATCCTGGTTACTTCCATGAAAAATTGGTCTCGAACCCACTTGGGTCATCATACAATCCTTAGTCATCTCCTCTAGGTCTGTAGGGTGCCGACACTTTTGGTGTCATCCCTCTTCCCTTATGCATCAGAGAGTGCCCTCTTCATTTGCCCTTTGGGTCCCATGAGTTCATGAAGGTGATCAATCTCCTAACCCATGGCCCTCAGACAATGACAGTTGTTACCTCCCGACCCTATGGTCATGTGCAACTAGGGAATTAGACAACTCCTACTCCCATCGGTCTTAACCCACATGACCCTAGGAAAGACTTAGGATTCTAACATAGTGCATATCCATCTTGAAACCTTACCCAAGTCTCCATCATCTCTCTCAGCATTCGTGGTCTGACTTTATGTCCTTTCATAGGGGTCATGGCGACCTATCTACCTCGGGCAGGCCCCATACCGGTTACCTCCATGGTAACACATCCACATGCACTCAGAGATGATCATCTATGGGTCTACAGGTTCACTCTTATACTATGTACTCTCCACTTAGCTTCTCAAGATTCTATGAGACCTCTTAGGGTTACCTCAAAACCAACAAAACTGGTATACACCCAATAAAAGGGTCCCTCTCCCAGGATGGGAGGAAACTACATCTTGATAACAAAGGTCACAAACGTCCTTATGTCCAGGGTTTACCTTCACATGAGCATGCTTAGCCCTAGCAAGCTACCAAGGCTCGTAGCTAGCAAGCAGACTACCTACTACACCATACTAGATCTCCATGGTAGGTCATACTTGTTCTCATTCCTCGACATTTGACCAACATCATATGTCACCAACCTATGAGAGGTTCATCAAACATACACCTTAATCTAAGGGGTTTCCCATTCATCTAAACATGAGGAGTTCCATGCTCGAATCTCGTCATGAGAATCAGGTACACCAAGCACTACTACTTCCCCTCTTAGGTCTTTGAACCCTAGGATCACCTTTCTGATGTCCAACTGCATGCTCAACCTTGTAACTGCGTACCAAGCATGTACAAGGTATGACATGCACTTCCTATTATCATTCCACTTGAATAACATCTCAGAGTGGAGTCCTCCTCAAGGACAACCAACTAGGTATAAGGCCTCACAACTTGTTACTAAACCTCTTCATGGTCTAAGGAACTCTTCTTCCTATCTCAGAAGGTAAACACCTATACCATAGGCACATAGGTACCAACAACCTCATCCTCTCTCTAGGGTTTGGTTCCTCTAAAGGCAACCAAGATACCATCAGCCTCCAGGGGTCATGCACAAGGCAACCACAACCATCCACTTAGGTCGCATCACCCTCAATTTCTCAGGGTTTATCCTAACCCGGAGTCTAAACTTCCAACCTTATAGCTTGGGCCATGCTCTCTCTCTCTCTAGAGCTTAACCCTACAACAACCTTACTACTGGAAGTCCTCTCTCTAAGGTGGATCAAGCTCACAAGCATACACCTACATGAGAGAAACCTATGTTTGTATCAAGATTATCCAGAGCCCTTCATGCTTATCTCATAAGATATCCATCATGCCCTCCAGGTCTGGGTTTTTAACCTACTGCCAGTACTATTAACGTACTCTAGGTGCATACAATTCCATGCTCATATAAGCCCATAGGATTTCAATATGTTCATCACTAACCTTATCAATGAAGGAGTTATCCTTCACTCTACCATGCACGACCCTTCCCAGGGTTGGGTCACCAAAGGTACTAGGTCATCCAACCTCACATGGCTCATATCATCATGGGTATCCAAACTAAAAGCATGTCCACCCACACACCTGGTCTACCATGACATCTAACTCATCGTGTCATCCCTCTCTAACCACCACTTAAGGTTAAGGTTAGCATCATCCTCAGAGGATGTGCCAGGTCTCTACCTTTAATGGAGATCTCTGCCTCCAACACCAACTCTCTACTCGTCCTCCTGACCAGAGGGTCTAACCTCAGGTCTCTTCTGAGGGCATGACAACACATGTCATACGACGTAAGCATGCAACTAATCTTTAGTTTATGCTTAAACTATTAAGCTAATGTCCATGACATCTTATTTACATGCTTTTTTATTAATTTTAGTGGAGGATTTCTTAACCTTATCATGCATACCCTATCCTTAAGAGGGTGAGGAAGAGAGAGAAAACCCTAAACCTTATAATCCTAACAGAATTAGGTTTGAGAAGAGATGAAAATAGATGAGAGAGTCCTAAAGGTATCTTATTTCGAGTCAGATCCTAAGACATTGGCCAGACAGTCACATAGATCTGGGAGTCCTCATATTCTGACTAGCGGTGCAGAGGAAAATATTGCCAGCCCCCGAACATGATCCTTTTCTAGACACCTTTGTCTTTTAGAAAATCCTCTAATAACTCCCTTGGGTTCTACAGAGTTTGTAAAATTTAATAATTATTAAAGATTAAATGAGGAACCAATTCTCTGATACCAAATGTAACGACCCCACCTCCCAGTAACCCCCAATTAAGGGAGACCAAGAGGTCAGAGCCATTATCCCAATTAACCGGATCAAAGGTTTGACAAATAATCAGTAATAATTATAAAATTCTACCAAACTATACTGAAAGCTGGTATAAAATAAAACTTTGCATACCTTTTAAAAAAACTTTAGATATCTACTTCCATCCACAGCTTGAATCTATTCTATCTAATCCTCATCACACTTTATTTCTTATTTTCACAATGTGTCACTTTACTATTTGTTCTTTTCAGGGTTGTACCTAAAATGCCGACAAACAAAACATCAGTCAGCATAAATGAATATGTCGGTATGAGGGGACAATCAAAATTTCACAAATATGGCTAAAAATCTAGATATCACAATCAAGTTAGTTAACAAGCTAATTTACGCTTTCAATGTGACATTCTCCACCACTTTTGCCCTAACCCTAGAATACCCTCTTTAGGGTTTCTCTTTTGCCATTGACTTAAGGCCACCTTCTCAATCCCAAGCTTGGTGTCTGGGATCACCTCTCATGGTGCCCATTAGTCATGCAACAAAGACCACCTTCTCAATCCCAAGCTTGGTGTCTGGGGTCACCACTCATGGTACCCATGGGTCTTCCCTCCTGGGCTTGACCTTTTTGCATCATCCATCAGGGTGGCATGTAGGTGCGAGAATACACACTTATATCATAATTGTGATAGTCATTGTGAATTTATGATTTGCACGTATGAACATCCAAATTGATAGGTTGCATTAAATGCGGTCAATCATCTGGAACACCTTCGGGAAACTAATGCGATTAACCATAATTAACCACATACCTAATCCAGAGCAACTTGATGCCCAAGCAATAATGATAAAGAACAATCAAACAAGCAATCAACAATATCCTGAAACTAATGCAATACATCCAAGTGTTATAGTTTATCCAAAACATTCTCAAGATAGACTTGGATTCCATCTTAGGCTTTCTAGGCCACTTTAGGGTTTTATTAAGATTTTAGCCTCCATAATTCATTTATCACATTTAATGCTCTCTTAGCTCTCAAACCCTAATTTCAACATCATAAGCCCAATTAAAGTCTATTATTGCTCTTTTATACTAAAATCACCATCTTTATCCTTTTAAGTTATTTCCAGATCATTGGACCCAATTATCACATTCAGTTTCTTTCAAATTAACAACTCGTATTTCCTTATAGTTCAATTCATATATGAACTATATTTATCACTAATTTCACATTAATCCACTAGAAAACCCTAATTACCAAATTAAGGGTATTTATCCACAATTAGGAACTTTTATACTCGAAATAGTGTAGATTCATCATATCTCAGTCTTATTCGTGAATTTGAACAATTAAAGCCATTAAGATTCATAATTACCGAGATTAGGGTTTCAAGGCCCATTAAAGCATATTTGTGTACATCAAACCTTAAATTAATCAAACTACGCATAAAGATCATCCTTTTAGATCAAATGTGTCCTTTTGTAACCAACATGTTAATATCAACTTTAAACATCCATATAACCCTTCCCAATACATTAAACATCAAAGATTAGGGTTTTTCATTAATTAAACCATTTAAAGATATCATCTTTACATACTTTTTGAATTTCAAGCAGAATTAGGCGTCAATTACATTTTCATTGCATTCCTTGCATTTTTTTTATAAAAAGCATTACTTATTTGTATTTTTTTGGCCAAAGAAGAAATTTTTAATGATTTATACACGAATCCATCTTTTTCTGGAATATTGGGCAGAGAGGCGACTAACCTTTTGTTTTTCAAAAAACTTTGGACCGTTGGATCCTTGGTCACCTTTGACCGAGTGCGATCGGATGGCTCTTGACACACACATCTACTAGCCGACTGATGAAGAACTCGACGAACTAGGGCCGTCGATCGGCTCCTGTGGTCAATCACTAACCTCGATCGAACGGTCGTTGTAGATCGTGCCTACTCAACCCAGCAGATGACTCTGCGGCGGTGCCGTGACTGCAAGCTCATCGGAACAAGGTGATCTCATCAGGTCAGGGCACGAGAAAACTAGGGAAGGCGCCGCTTGGGTGTGCGAGGGTGAGAGGAGTTGAGAGGGGGTACCATATATAGGATTTAGGGGCTCTTTTAGGGTTCTACAAACTCGTCGCCACCCTGGTTCTCAGCCCAATTGGGCATTTTCTCTAGAAGCATCTAAAGCATGAAGAACCAGGGTCTAAGATGCATGGAATCCCCTCCCAAACTCAACCATCAAATTTATTCGTCTGCACATTGACTAAATCACAAGAAAAATCAGGTGGAAAGACCCTCTGTCCGCGGCCTATCTCCTGGTTTGGCTAGAACTAGAAGATGCACGGTCTGTGTTGGATCAGGATCCAACGATCCACACTGCTCACATCTAAACAAAGGAAAACAAGATTTCTATTTTAAAGAAAAATCCTTTTCATTTTAGGATAACTTAGAAAAATCATAACTCTCAAACCATGGCTCCATTTAATCCCAAATTTTGAGGGAAACTTAATAATAACTTAATATTTCATTATGCCAAACTTGGGATCATTATCTACTAGAAAACGTGACTTTTCTTTAGGTGTAAGATATTACTCAATTAGGCTTATTTCTCACATCTTTTCTCCTTCTTTACTTATTATCTTGCAACTTGGACTCCTTGGAACCCAAGAAATCCTTTTTGAAGGATTCTTATTATCCTTCTAGATGCATCCACATCCTTTATTTTTCATTATCTTACTTATTTCTTTTCAAGGATTTCTCTTTATCTTTCATTTCCTTTTCCTCTTTTCATATTTCTCTGATTTGAAATCACATAGAAATGAAATTTAGAGATTTCTATGTATTTCTCATAATTTCTTTGCTTAATATCCAATATGTTGTATCTTTTCCTTTTATTTAGACTTTTCTTCTTTTCTTCTCTTTTATATCCATTATTGGATTAATCTAATCATAGAAATTACGAAATTCCTATCAACAGGGAAATTTGCAAAGAAATCCATCTTTTAAAGCAAAGCATACAACCTTTTCAATTAAGTCCATACTCACAAAATCTTTACAATTCAATTATGAAAACATATGCAAAATTGAGGTTGTAACATTAGTGTAAATTAGAATTTAAGCAAGTAGATGGGATAGTGGGTTGTTTTGGGGAATATGTAACAATCAACCATATAATGGTGGTTTTACCTATGCACAACATCCAAAAAGTTGCTATCAGACCAAACAACAAAGGATCAACGTAGAACATGCATCCTCTTCTATTAGTTGGCCATTGATGGTATGATGGTGTATTAGGGAACTAGTCCCTATCACTGATCATCTATCCTTACAAGGCTCTACTGGCTAAGGAATAGGTATGAATGGATCTAGGTTATCCAAATCTATGTATCTAGACATGGTCTTCCTAATGCACTTAGGGGCAAGGAATGGTATAGAGTATAGGGGAAGGGTATTTCACCTTCCACTGGCTCCATCTAACCACTAGTCAAGTTATTTGACTAAGTGTATATGGAAGAGCTCACTTAGACACTTAGATCTCAGACCTAGAGCTAGGAGAATGGAGAGATGAGGGAAATGTAGAAAATGAAGCTAAGGTTTCTCTAAGGAACTTAGTAGTTTTTCCACCAAAAACCCAAAACCACTCATTTCCCTCTACCTTAGGTGATTCCATAGCTCAAAAAAGCATAAAATGAGATAAGGAAAGAGAACAAGAAATAGTATAACATTAGGTAATGAAATCATTGTTCAATGCACAGATATTTTCCAACATGGTATCTATAACATACTAGATCTCAAACGCTACCCTGGAAGTTGACATTTTGGACTTAGCCAAACAAGGTTGAAGGTTAGACCTAAATAGATGTTTAGTATAACCCCAATGAGCTAATGCATGTATAGATCACTTTAATGTAACCTAATGTTCTAACATTAATCTTAGGTTAATAATGTATACATAAAATATGCCATATGACTCATTTTGGTGGTAATATGAAGATAAGTGATGTGGTTTATTATCACACTAACAAATTCACTCAGGATTGAAATCCCTGAGCTTTTACCAAAACCTTGTGCAATAATACCACCCGCAAGTGGACGGGTCTTATCGTAGTATAGTTAAGGATTGAATCCCAAAGGACAACATTTTTAAGAATCGTTGCTAGTCCATTCTAGTTCAAGTAAGGCTAATATTTAAAACGATTGGTTGAATTGAGGTTAATTAAACTAAATGTAGGAAAGTAAAGAGAAAATTAAAGTTGATCTAGATTAATGATATGGAATTGTTGGGATGGTACTGGGTTTCACCACCACTGCACATGCAAACACATCCAAACATCAAACATCTAGGCAAGATATAACTATCTAAATAGAACTACTGTGAACCCTCTCGGAGGGATGTTTAGGTTTGTGTAAGCATCACCTTAGGCATCAGATGTCTTGTCGCCATCCGGATCATGCACTTACGGTTCCGAAGATACAGATATCCAACTGAAGTTGTGAGCCCTCTATACAGGCGTTAGGCACACAGAAGCATCACTGTGGGCTAGATGGCTCGTCTCCTCACAGATCATACACTTACGACCTCAAGGAATCCCTTTCTATTTCTAGTCATGGAGTCAACTGTGCTAATCGACAAGCAAGCATGCGACTAATCTACAAGCAAACATCGATGATTAACAACAAAGATACATATATCCAACTGAAGCTGCAGCCCTCCCTAAGGGATGTTTAGGCCATAGAAGCATCACCGTAGGCTAGATGGCTCGTCCCCTCACAGATCATACACTTACGACCTCAAGGAATCCCATTCTATTTCTAGTTTGAGAGTCAACCTTGTTAATCAACATTCTACCCTACATATAGAAGTTCTCGCAACATAGGGAAGAATAAGATAAAAGCAAGCAGGTAATTAATCCACAAACATTAACGATTAACAATGAAATGAAAATTTATATACATTGCCATGGAATGTTTAACAAGAGAACATGCTTGCATGGGAAGTGGGGCTAGTCCTCGCACCCCAACAAAAAGGAACTACTTGCTCATGATGCGAGAAATAAGAAGAATAAGAGAGAGGGAAGGTTCTTCCATGAGCATGATGCAGAAGGTAGTCGCAGCTCGGTGAAGATGATGCGGTCTTCTACGTCGTGTCGGAGCAGATCTGGACGAGGAGGAAGAACCACCAAGGCAGGCCAGGCAGATCTTCTTTTCCACCTTCTTTCTCGTCTTGACCTCTTTGCTCGTAGTAGGAGCAGCAGGTGAAGTGGCAATGGCATGGATGTACATGGACTGAACCTGTGTTTAGGCAGCCTATCAGCGTCCTGGGTCCAATGCCTAAATGAGGACCCTACTGGTCCTATTTATAGGCTCGGGTAGAGTCCCCCTTAGTTTGGACTTGAGCCCTCACATTTTTGGTGTGAGTCCACTCTTCACGGTTTAGGCAACCGATCTGGTACTTAATGATTTTGGAATCATGTCCAAATGGTCTTGGAGACCGATTATTATCCTCATGATCTTGGTCAAATGGTCTTGTTCACTTGCTGCCCTAACAGTCTTGACAAAACCAGCCTTCAACTGGTCTTGCGTTCTCTTCTTCACGGTTTGGCTTTAATCGGTCTCTGCCTATTGGTTTCACAATCCCGCGTTCCTAGTGGTATTGAGATTTCTGGCTCCAAATGGTCTTCGGCCTATCGGTTTGGGCATCTCATGGTCTTCATCCAAATGGTCTTGGATGATCGCTACCTCGCATGGTCTTCACGAGTTGGAGCCTATCCATTTTTACTCCTGAACGGTCTTCCACCCTGATCGATCTCGCCTCGCAGTATGCAAGACCGATTACAGCCCTGCATTCTCGGTCGTGTCATGGTTTCGTCGCCCTTTGGCCTCGTCTGCTCAACGGTAGTGGAGATGGAGGTGCGGGAGCCGTGGTTGGAGATGCAACCTGTGGCACTGAGATCTAGGGTTGCAGGTCTAGGCGGAGGTAGTGCTGCTTTCGACGGCGGCATGGATGCAATGACGTTAGTGACGAGGTTGCCAGGCAGTGATGGCGGTGGTCGTGGAGAAGAGTGGCGCAAGCACAGAGTTGCTGAGGAAGTGGGTTGCAGGTGGTGGTGTAGGTGTTGTCGAGGGTTAGGGTGTGCAGGTGGATGGAGAGGAAGGAAGAGGACAGAAAGGCAGAGGAGCATCGAGCAGGTGCTGTGGAGATCCAATCGGTCTTGACGTGGGTGACTGCCCATATGGTCTTGAGACTGTGAGGCTTCACACGGTCTTGAGACTGTATGGAAGGGGAAAACCGTAAGGGTAGAGTGATAGGAGGGGGACCAAGTGGGGAGGTGAATGAGGGGCGTTGATCCGGGATCGTGTGATGAGGGGAAAGACCAAGATCAAATGAGGTGAAACCGAATGGATCAAGATCGTTTGGTCAAGACCGTTTGGTCAAGACCAAGGATGAGAGGATCTTGGGTGAAGGTAGATCTAGGGTTGAGAAAGGTGGGCCCGACTTATTAGGGTTTGATTCAGATGATGGTTGATGGAGATAAAGGTGGAATGAAGCAAGGGGTGGTGATGATTATGTTGAAGGTGGATTAGGGTTAAATGGAGGTGGGTGCCAGTTGATGGTTCAACCTCATCATGACCTGCATAAAATCAATATAAACTCAGTTAATAATCTTGATAATTGCACCAATTAAGCAATTTTGCATATTGTGATATTTAGTATATGAAATCAGATGTATTGAATCGAATTGAGCCCAAGATGGTGATTTGAAAATATGATGAATATGCATTCATCAAAACACCCCGAACTTAAACATTGCTCATCCTCGAGTAACACAAAATCTGAAACAGTCGCCAAATAGATACTTTTAACTCGTGTGGTTGCCTCATCTTCACATCACGATTGTTTTCTTTCTACTTGGTATGACTAAACATCTCAACTTCCTGAGACCAATGAACACATCTTACCATATCTTCGTTCCTGAGTTTGTTTTGCAACATCACTTCCTCCTCACTTTTTCTAACAACAAGCATGTCAAAGAGTTTTGTAAGAGTCCAGAGATACCTGCTGAATGACAAGTGTACACTTGATCTGACACTGGTGTTTTTCAGGATAGTGGAGGCATTCATTGTGCCTTTAGGTGGAAAAGGGAGTGAAGGGTGGTATGGAAGGAAGAAATAAATATCTCCTCTATTTGACTCGAGATTTTTATTATATCAGTTGCAATTTCATTTATTGCATTTTTTTGTGCGAATCTCTCCTCTATTTGACTCGAGATTGCATTTTTTTGTGTGAGCTTTGGCATCTTTTCTTAGTGGTATGCCCCTATTTATTAACGAGGGGTATGGAAGAAGCGGATATAGAAAAAGGTGATGTGCCACCCCAAACTTAGGGTTTGGCACTATTTTGGCTAATTTTTGTTTCTTTTTGATGGATGGAGGGGTACAAAGAGGATAGAAGAAGTGTAGAAGAGAGTTCATATCAGAATGCAACTTGATCTACAATTCAGTGCACCGGGTCGTTCTCTTTATCGTACTCTGCTCAAAATGAGGATTCGATGGGGATTCCATGTTATTGTTCCACTAGTCAGTTAGGAAGCACGATGTGTTTGATCCCTATCAGTTCGACATACACTTGTCATTTTTGTAGAAGGATCATGATGTTAGGAATCATAAGCTTCACATGATGATTTCAATCAAAAGACTAGTTTCAAGAAAATGGTCATTTTGAGGATTTGCTTCAAATAAGGAGGGTGTAATGATTCAAAATGCATAGAGCGAGAAAAAATAGCCAGCTAGGTAATGGCTATTATTGAAATGAAATGCATCAAAACTTCATCAAGTTTCTGTTCAATATCTTTGAAAACTTAATTTTGAAAATTTTGATCAAAATTGCAACGATGAAATCTTTAGTAAGTTTGAAAAGGATGGGTGTAGGTGGAAAGTAAAGTACGCACCACCCACCCTCCACCCCAAACTTAGAAATTTTCTCGTCTCGAGCAAACTCTAAATCAAAGATGGAGGGGAAAATTCATGCCGGTTGGACCCCCAAATGTGGTTGTGTTCCAATCAGCGCGCGTCCACCATCTAAAAATCTCAAAATTGAAGATTAATAAGAACTCAAGATAGCATCTCGCGACACAATTTTTATTTAGTGCAAAATTATCTAAAATTTAAAAACAAAATTAAGGAAAATTTCTAATTCAAAATTAAAAGTAAAATGAATTTATTGATCAAGTTGCCTCCTGAAAAGCGCCTTTGTTTTATGTCGATGGCTCGACTTGATTCCTTCCACTTTACGGTGGATATGTTGGATTGGTGAGTTTCAACATTGCTTCGGTGCCTGTGTCGGCTGAGGTGAAATATCTCTTCAAGCGTTGACCATTAGCTACAAATTCTCCTGACTTTTTCACTCCATAAAGAGAAAGTATCATGTGGGGAGATGCTCTTGACAATGTAAGGTCCAGACTAGCGAGAATAGAGTTTTCCTGGGAATAACTTCAGTCTTGGGTTGAACAATAGAACTTGGTCTCCTACTTGTATGTCCTTTCTTTTTCAGATGACCATCATGCCAAAGTTTCGTGCGTTCTTTATAGATTCGTGCATTCTCATAAGCTATCATTCAGAGTTCTTCCAGCTCCTGGAGTTGCAGAATCCTGGCTTGGCATGCTTTCTTCATATCAAAATTCAGTTGTTTTATTGCCCACCATGCTTTGTGTTCGAGTTCTACAGGTAGGTGGCATGACTTTCCATAGATCAATCGAAATGGTGTAGTTCCAAGAGGAGTCTTAAAAGCATTTTGGTAGGCCCACAAGGCGTCGTTGATTTTCACTGACCAGTCTTTTTGGTTGCGGCCTACTGTCTTTTCCAAGATAGCCTTCAGTTGACGGTTAGAAACCTCTACCTGCCCACTTGTCTGGGGATGGTAGGGTGAGGCTACCTTGTGTGTTACACCATATTTCCTTAGCAAGGCTTCAAAACTTCTTTCTAGAAAATGAGATCTTCTGTCAGATATCACAATGTGTGGGATTCTGAAATGGGGAAAAATAATATCTTTGAACATCTTGATGATGGGTTTGGAATCGCTAGTGACGGTCAGTATGGCCTCAACCCATTTTGAGACATAATCTACCACGACTAGGATGTAGGAAAATCCATGTGAGGATGGGAATGGACCCATGTAGTCCACACCCCAAATATCAAAAATCTCGATTTCTTGCCACACCTTGAATGGCATCTCATTTCTTTTTGTTATGTTACCCGTTCTCTGACATTTTTCACATGATAGAACAAAGTTGTAGGAATCTTTGGATATGGTTGGCCAAAAGAAACCACATTATAAAACTTTCAAAGTATTTTTCTTAGAACTCATATGGCCTCCAACTGGGTCTGAGTGACATTGCTCTAAAATGAGTTGGGCTTCCTCCTCAGTGATACAACGTCTGTAGAGGCCATCAACATAGAGCTTGATCAGGTACGGCTCATCCCAGTGATACTGTTTCACATCGTGCATGAATTTCTTTAGTGCATTCTAGGTGCATTCAGGGTGGATGACACCAGCGACAAGGTAGTTCACATAGTCTGAGTACCATGAGGAAACTTCTGAGACTTTCATAAGCTGGTCATCTGGAAGAGAATTGTTAATCAGGATCTTCTCGATTTCCAGAGTGTGAATACAACTGAGATGGTCTGCCACAACATTCTCTGTACCCTTCTTATCTTTTATCTCTAGATCAAATTCTTGCAAGAGGAGAATCCATCTAATCAACCCAGGTTTAGCATCTTTCTTCGCCAGGAGGTAACAGATAGCAGCATGATCTGTATAGACAATGACTTTTGAACCAATGAGATAGGATCTGAACTTGTCAAAGGCATACATGACTACAAGGAGTTCCTTTTCAGTAGTTGCATAGTTCCTCTGAGCTTCATCGAGGGTCTTAGATGCATAGTAGATTACATAATGCTTCTTCTCTATACATTGGCCTAAAACAGCACCCACGACGTAATCACTGGAATCACACATAATTACAAATGGGTGATCCCAATCGGGAGCTCTGATGATGGGTGTTATTGTAAGGGCATGCTTCAGGTTATTGAAACTCTTGACACATTCTTTGTCAAAATGAAAATTAGTGTCCTTTAGCAATAAATTCGTCATCGGCTTGGTTATCTTAGAGAAATCCTTTATAAACCGTTTGTAAAATCCTGCATGACCAAGGAAAGTGCGAACTTATCTTACATTTGTTGAGATAGCGAGTTTGGAAATCACTTCAATTTTCACTCTGTCTACTTCGATACCTCTACGAATGACTCTATGGCCAAGGACAATTCCTTCCCTTACCATAAAGTGACACTTCTCCCAGTTCAACATGAGATGTGCTTCTTCATAGCGTTTAAGGACAAGGGAGAGGTGCTTTAGGCACGAGTCGTATGAATCTCCATATACAAAAAATCATCCATAAAGACTTCCATGATGGTTTCAGTGAGACCATCGAATATAGACGCCATGCAACGTTGGAAAGTTGCAGGTGCATTGTAGAGACCGAAAGACATCCTTCTAAAGGCATATGTTCCAAACGGGCAAGTAAAGGTTGTTTTCTCTGGGTCATCTGGATGTATAGGTATTTGATAGAATCCAAAGTAACCATCGAGATAACAGAAATATTCTTGGTGGGCTAACCTTTCTAAGAGTTGATCAAGAAAAGGCATCAGGAAATGATCCTTTCGGGTTGCCTTATTCAATTTCCTGTAATCAATACATATCCTCCACCTGGTGACTGTTCGAGTGGGGATGAGTTCATTGTCTTCATTTTGTATCACAGTAGTTCCACCTTTCTTTAGGACAACATGCACGGGACTCACCCATGGCGAGTCAGATATTAGATAAATAATTCTAGTAGTGAGCAGTTAAATGACTTCTCGACAGACTACTTCCTTCATGTTTGAATTTAGCTTTCTTTGATGTTCAATGGTTGGCTTGTGATCTTCCATCATGGGGATTTTATACATGCAAAGCGCATGACTCACCCCGGTGAGATCACTCATCTTGTATCCAATTACTTTTCTTCTTTCCTTTAATTCTGCTAGGAGTTTATCTTCTTGTTTGGTTTTTAGGTCGGAATTTATTATGACTCGGCAGACCTTGAGATCATCCAAAAACACGTACTTCAGTCCCTTGGGTAGGGGTTTCATTTCAAGGGCTTCTGGTTTCTCACTCGGTTCTTCGGTAACATTCACAACCCTGAGTTCCTCAAATTTGGCTTTAGGATCTTCTTCGGCAGTGTCGAGGTGGTGAATAAAATTTTTCATTTGTTCGTCAACTAAACTTTCTGCATTTCGATTGGTCAGAGCCACCACTAAAGGATCTTCTTATTCATAATCCTTTTGCATGAGGAGTGACATCTTCTCTATGCACTCAATCAAGTAGACTTCTTCTTGCATGCTTGGTCTTCACATACTTTCAAAAACTTTGAACTCGAGAGTTTCTTTGCCTAGTCTGAGCAGCAAGGTTCCTTCTTCAACATCAATCAGAGCTCTTGCAGTGGCAAGGAACAAATGACAAAATATGAGAGGGTATCTGGCGTCTTCTTTTATGTCCATAATGACAAAGTCACATGGAACATAGGAATCTTTGCCTACCTTGACAGGTACATCTTCAATGATTCCCAAGGGAAGAGTCACGGTGTTATCTACAAGCTGTATGGTCATGCCAGTTGGGAGCAATTCAACAAACCCTAGCCTTTTACAAAGGCTAAGTGGCATGATAGAGATGCTATCACCAAGATCAGCCAATCCTTTCTTACATGAAGAGTCGCCGATATGGCATGAAATCCCAAAGGATCCTGGATCTTTCTGCTTCTTTGGCATCTTGCTCTGAGTAATGTTAGAAGTGGTTGTTGCTAACTTGACTGTCTCATATTCTTTAGTTATATACTTCCTTGTAAGGAGAGACTTTAAGTACTTTGTCCATGCTGGTATTTCAGCCAGTGCATCAAGAAAGGGTATATCAACATGGAGTTTCTTCATGGCTTCATTGAACTTGTTGAATCGAGTGTCAAGCTTTGTCTGCCTCAAACGAGATGGGAAAGGTATATGAGGCTTGTATATTGGCACATCTGGCTCAGGTGTTTCTGGTTCTGCATCAGTTGGTTTCTCAAAACTTTGCTCGTCTGTCTTATCCGTAGTTGCTGGTTCTTTTGGTTGAGACTTAGGTGTGGTAGAGTCTTGTATAATCACATAGTCATCCTTGTCTGTAATGACCACATGTGTCTTGATAGGAGGATCAGAATAATTTTTCCTAGACCTGGTGGTGACAACCTTCAGTTGTTCTGGGTGCTTAGGATTGTTCTCTGGTTGGCCAACAAGGGTTCCAGTAGGTGGCTTCATGCTAGCTGCAAGTTGAGCTAGTTGAGATTCAATAGTCTTCTGATGGGCTTGCTAGTTAGCTATCATAGTCTGTTGTGACTGTAACATATTCTCAATGGCTGACAGCTTGTCATCAGGAGAGATGGGACTAGCTTGTTGTCCTTGTTGTTGATAAGGGACTTGTTTTGGATTCTGGAACTGAGAATTGTTTTGATAATTGTTGTAGTTCCTATTCGGGAAGTTACCTCTATAATTCCCTTAATTCCTGAAATTTTGTTGTTGATTATACTGGAATCCTAATGGGTCTCGTTGCTGATTATTTGAACCAAGTTGTCGTGAGTTTTCCGCTCCTGAAGGATTTCCATATTGAAAACCAGGATGATTCCTATTTTGATTCGGATTGTAGTATCCTTGACCTGGGATAATGTTGACAACATTAAGATTTTCCATTTGACTATTATCTCCTAGGCCATAGACGTTGCTCAAAACAACATCATAGAGGACATTGCAGGCTAGTGTAGAATGATCAGTGCCTTTACATGCTTCATAGAACAACAAAGCCGACTTGATCTATTCTTGTTGTTGAGGGAGTGAGTGTCTTCTTTCATAGGAATCAAGGGATGATTCAATATGGTCTTTCTTGGCAACTAAGAGTTTGAGGGTTTCAGTGATAGACTTGTACTCAGGAATAGCTTCAGTCATAGCTACCTTCAACACTCCTTTTCCTACTGATCTTCCCCAATTTGCTTGATTTTCAGCTCCAAGGGTGACAACCTTCCATGCATTGTCATAACTTTGACGCATGAAGTTTCCTCCAGATGAGGAGTCTAAGAACCTCTTGATATCGTCATCCACACCCCTATTAAAGATCTCAACGAGTTGATTCTTAGGAATGCCATGGTGCGGACATTTGTGTAGAAGCTCTTTGTATCTTTCCCATGCTTCAGCAAGGGATTCTCTAGGGACCTGAGTGAATTGGTTTATACGTCCCCTGATTTCATAGGTGAGAGAAGGAGGGTAAAATTTCTCCAAGAAGACATTTTGAAGTTGTCCCCAGGTGGTGATGGGTTTGCATTGCAAGGAATTGTACCAACTTATAGCTCTATCAGCAAGAGAATACTTGAAGAGACGGAGTCAGATGGCATCGTCGAATACTCCATTTTGCTTTGTCATAGCACAAAGATCAATAAACCTCAGAAGATGTTCCTGACTATCTTCTCCTTGTTTACCATAGAATGGGATATTTTGAAGCAAGGTGATCCAGTGTGCCCTTATCTCAAAATTTGGAGCGTTGATGGGAGGAGGTTGTACTGGGTGGTGAACGTCAGCAGCTTTAGGAATGGAGAACTCTCTAAGGTCCTTATAAAGTTCTACTACTTACGCTGCTGCTTGTGCTGCTCAGATTTCTGTTTCAACTGCATCTCTGGCTTCTTGCATAAGCCTATCTCTTTGTGCAACAAGGGCTTGAGCAACCCTTCGGGCTATTTCATCCTCTTGAGCCATCCTTTCTTGGTTATCTCTATTCTGACGACGAAAAGTTTTGTCTATCTCAGGATCAAAGCTAGAAGTGAGACCAAGACTGTTTGAGCGGTGCATGCACTAGTCTTTGTTGGTACTTGGGATGGAAAGATTTTTTAGAAGTGAGATTGATAGAGTAGGACCGAATTCAAGTGAATAATCAATTGTATCAAAAACAAAAAAACAAAAACCTAGATTAGCCTCAAAAGAAATAGATTTGACTAACTGATTCCGTTGTCCCCGGCAACGGCGTCAGAATTTGACATGGTTTATTATCACACTAACAAATTCACTCAGGGTTGAAATCCCTGAGCTTTTACCAAAACCTTGTGCAATAATACCACCCGTAAGCAGACAAGTCTTATCGCAGTATAGTTAAGGATCAAATCCTAAGGGACAATGTTTTTAAGAATCGTTGCTAGTCCAGTCTAGTTCAAGTAAGGCTAATATTTAAAACGATTAGTTGAATTGAGGTTAATTAAACTAAATGTAAGAAAGTAAAGAGCAGAATTAAAGTTGATCTCGATTAATAATATGGAATCGCTGGGATGGTACCGGGTTTCACCACCACTACACATGCAAACACATCCAAACATCAAACATCCAGGCAAGATATAACTATCCAAATAGAACTACTGCAAACCCTCCCGGAGGGATGTTTAGGTTCGCGTAAGCATCACCTTAGGCATCAGATGTCTCGTCACCATCTAGATCATGCACTTACGGTTCTGAAGATACATATATCCAACTGAAGCTGTGAGCCCCCTATACAGGCGTTAGGCACACAGAAGCATCACAGTGGGCTAGATGGCTCATCCCCTCACAGATCATATACTTACAACCTCAAGGAATCCCTTTCTATTTCTAGTCAGGGGGTCAAATGTGCTAATCGACAAGCAAGCATGCGATTAATCTACAAGCAAACATCGATGATTAACAACAAAGATACAGATATCCAACTGAAGTTGTGGCCCTCCCTGAGGGATGTTTAGGCCACAGAAGTGTCACTGTAGGCTAGATGGCTTGTCCCCTCACGGATCATACACTTACGACCTCAAGGAATCCCATTCTATTTCTAGTTTGAGAGTTAACCTCTTTAATTGACATTCTACCCTACATATAGAAGTTCTCACAACATAGGGAAGAACAAGATAAAAGCAAGTAGGTAATCAATCCACAAACATTAATGATTAACAACAAAATGAAAAGTTATATACATTGCCATGGAATGTTTAATAAGAGAACATGCTTGCATGGGCAGCGGGGCTAGTCCCCACACCCCAATGAAAAGGAACTACTCACTCAAGATGCGAGAAATAAGAAGAATAAGAGAGAGGGAAGGCTCCGTCATGAGCATGATGCAGAAGGTAGTCGCAGCTCGGTGAAGATGATGCGGTCTTCTACGTCGTGTCAAAGAAGATCTGGACGACGAGGAAGAAGCACCAAGGCAGGCCGGGCAGATCTTCTTTTCCACCTTCTTTCTCATCTTGACCTCCTTGCTTGCAGCAGGAGCAGCAGGTGAAGTGGAAATGGCGTGGATGTACGTGGACCGAACCTGTGTTCAGGCATCCTGTTAGTGTCTTGGGTCTGATGCCTAAATAAGGACCCGGTTGGTCCTATTTATAGGCTCGGGTAGAGTCCCCCTTGGTTTGGACTTGGGCACCCAAATTTTTGGTGTGAGTCCACTCTTCACGGTTTAGGAAACCAGTCTAGTACTTAACGGTTTTGGACTCATGTCCAAACAGTCTTGGAGACCGATTATTATCCTCACGATCTTGTTCAAACGGTCTTTTTCACTTGTTGCCCTAACGATCTTGACAAACCCAACCTTCAATCGGTCCTGCATTCTCTTCTTCGCGGTTTGGCTTTAATCAGACTCTGCCTATCAGTTTCACAATCCCGCGCTCCTAGCGGTCTTGAGATTTCTGGCTCTAAACGGTGTTTAGCCTATCGGTTTGGGCATCTCATGGTCTTCATCCAAACGGTCTTGGATGATCACTGCCTCGCGTGGTCTTCATGAGTTGGAGCCTATTGGTCTTTACTCCCAAATGGTCTTGCACCCTGATCGATCTTGCCTCGTGGTCTGTAAGACCGATTACAGCCCTACGGTCTCGGTCGTCTCACGTTTTCATCACCCTTTGGCCTCGTCTGCTCAGCGGTGGTGGAGATGGAGGTGCGGGAGCCATGGCTGGAGATGCAGCAGGTGGTGTCGAGATCTAGGGTTGTAGGTCTAGGCGGAGGCAGTGTTGCTGTTGACGACGACATGGATGCAGTGGCGCCGGCAACGAGGTCACGAGGCAGTGATGGCAGTGGTTGTAGAGAAGAGTGGCACAGGCACAGAGTTGCTGAGGAAGCGGGTTGCAGGTGGTGGTGCAGGTGTCATCGAGGGTTAGTGTTTGTATGTGGATGGAGAAGAAGGAAGAGGACGGAAAGGCAGAGGAGCATCGAGCAGGTGCTGTGGAGATCCAATCGGTCTTGAGGTGGGTGACTGCCCAAACAGTCTTGAGACCGTGAGGCTTCACACATTCTTGAGACCGTGTGGCCTCACACGGTCTTGAGGCCGTATGGAAGGGGAAAACCATAAGGGAAGAACGATAGGAGGGGGACTGAGTGAGGAGGTGAATGAGGGGTGTTGATCTGAGATCGTGTGGTGAGGGGAAAGCCCAAGATCGAATGAGGTGAAACTGAATGGATCAAGATCGATTGGCCAAGACCGTTTGGTCAAGACCAAGGATGAGAGGATCTTGGGTGAAAGTAGATCTAGGGTTGAGAAAGGTGGGCCCCACTTATTAGGGTTTGATTTATATGATGGTTGATGGAGATAAAGGTGGAATGAAGCAAGGGGTGGTGATGATTATGTTGAAGGTGGATTAGGGTTAAATGGAGGTGGGTGCCAGCTGATGGTTCAACCTCTTCATGACAAGCATAAAATCAATATAAACTCAGTTAATAATCTTGATAATTGCACCAATTAAGCAATTTTGCATATTTTGATATTTAGTAGATGAAATCGGATGTATTGAGTCAAATTGAGCCCAAGATGGCGATTTGAAAATATGATGAATATGCATTCATCAATAAGGAACTTAATTGGATGAATAATTTAGATAATGGGTTGTTAATGGGCCATATGACATATCTCATAAAAATAAGTTTCAAAAGTGGAAACAAACTTCAAATTCTAATTCTACATATCAAAATTAGCCTACATGTCAAATTTCATCTAATTTGGACCACCTTGAAATATTAAGATAAGTTTAGGAGAGAGAAAATGAGTAAAAGGAATAAGTAATGAATAATGTCATTATATAACCTAAAAATATGGAAATAATGGCAAATTCATATTCAACACATCAAAGATAACTTGTGGATGAAGTTTGGTCCAATTTGGATGTTGTTTGTGCAAGTTATGCAATTTTAGTTACATTTTGGACTTTTCTACAATTTACCCAATTGGGAGGTTTTCTTTGCAAATTATCACCTGCATTTTAATCCTTAGATATTCCCTTACCATTCTCAATATTTTGAACCTTATGGATCCTAGTTGCACCTTGGTTTGAAGGTGTTTCTTTCCAAGGGCATTTTAGGGATTACTCTCTTTATAAATGAGCTTATCTTTAGAATCTATCAACCAATGGGGTTATTTCTTTGATTGGAGGTCGATTTGGATGACCTATAAGTGTCCATGAACCAAAATTTGATATTCAAGAAGCCTCTATGAGCTGTCCTCTTGCATGGCCATGAAATCCCTAGGCTAAGGACACATGGAAAGCTCCATGGACACCTCATGCTTGACTTCTTCCTTATCCATAGAGGTTTGCATGTCCATAGGCACCCTTAGCATTGGACACATGGAACGTAACTTGACACCTCATGCTTGACTTATTCCTTATCCATAAAGTCTTGTATGTCCATGGACACCCTTATACATGACACATGGAAAGTCTCATAGACACCTCATACTTGACCTCTTCCTTTATATAGCCATATCTACCCCTTCCCAACTCCCAATTTGAAACCTCTTACTCTCCTTTATTCCCACTAGATTAGAGCATCATTCATACTCTATTTTTCCACGAAGGTTCTGTACCAACATAAAAGGAGGTGCCTACCTTGGTGAAGACGGCTCCTAGGGTTCCAAATTTCTCTATTTAGGATTTCTTAAGCTCCTCCTTGGTGATTCTGACCAAAGCTAGTAAGTATCCTCATTTCCTTCCCTATTTTCATGTTGTTAGTCTTCCTTCCACATTCCCCCAGGTCGTAACCATGGACTTTCATGGTGAAACCCCACCTAGAACCCATAAACACCTCATCCCATGTTCTTTTGTTAGGGTTTTTCAGCTCTAAAGTGGAGAAGGTGCTTCTTGCTCGAGATAGGAGCTTTGTTGGAGAAACCAACCTATCTAAGCTTGGGAACCTTACTTTTTTGGACCTATCCACCTTCCCTAGAGGGTCTTTGGAGGCCTATGCTTGACTTGGACTATTTAGACTCTGAAGTTGAGGTATGATTACATCCCACATTATTTCTATATTGAGCAATTTCTAATTCTTCACTCTAAATGTATGATGTATCCCCTATTCTTCTATGTTGAGCAAATCACCTATGCTTATTCATTCTCTTTGTCCTATGGACATTAGCCTATACACAATATCTTTTCTTTTGAAAATCATGGTTCATGTGAACTACCTTATTTGATATTGATAATGTGATCATGGATATTCTTTTGAACTCTTATCTTATGCTTTGTTCATGATGGAACTCTAAAAGATGACATGTGATGTCTTTTTCCCACTTATGAGGTGGATGTATATGTTGGTCACTTATGTGGTGACTATTTTATATATTCTGACTATACTTTCTACTTGCCTGTACATTTAACATGCTATGTGATTCAGTAGCACTAGAGTAGTGTAATTGCATTGGTTTTTATGGCAGATGTCTTATTTCCTACTGAGCAGATGTGATATTTCCTACTCTTTTGGGATGGAAAGGAACCTCATACCCAGGGCAAGTTGTGTGATTCTTGGCCCATGTTTTATATATTTGGGAGATTGAAAGTATTCCTTTCTCTATTAGGTTTCAAGTTTATGAGACTTGACCACCTTTGTGTTTATATTGTTCTAGGGCTATGTTTATCTCACATGCATGCAGGTTGATGATATGGGTGTGTGCCCTAATTCTTTACATGTGCTTGTGTGGCACAATCTTTATGTTATATTCATGGAAATTATTCTTTTGTTATGATATGATTTCAATTCCTTTTCTCTTGATACCCATTTGGGTGGTCCTTATCCTTTCTATGTGAAGCCTTTTATATTGAGTGGTCCTTATCCTTTCTATGTGAAGCCTTTTATATTGATGTCCTTTATTACATATATTGCTCAATTTCCTATTTAGTATGCATATACCAGCCTTTGCTGATGTCATCTATTTTCTCTTCTTGCTGGGGTATGCTTCCAACCCTAGGTGAAGGACTTGGATGATAAGGCATGAAGTTTTAGACTAGCTTAAGGAGTTAAAGCTTGGAGACAAAGTTGTTATGTTTAGATTTCCCTATACTTAGATCCTTTTGTTGCATCATACATGTAAACCCTTATGGGATATTATTATGTACTTTTGTAATCTTTTGTGAAAATTGAATATACTCATTATTTTTATTCTGCTGCTAGACTTTGGTTGTTTTGAATACCATTTATTAAAGTTTGAAAATTGTGCACCTATTCCAGCATACCTTTGAGTGTGTTTGGAATGGATGTTTTATTCTTCAAATTTTTTTTAGTAAGGGGGTGATCCCGCATCTTTACACTATCATAGTTACACATTATTACCCCCATACATCCTCCAAAGGATATTAACTATTCATAATCAAGGAAATAACAAAAGAAAGAAAACAAGAGGGTAGAAGCTCCATGGGTATGGGTGAAGGAGAACCTCCAGTATCTCCACAGTAGTCATCCTCGTCCAAGGGTGTGAAATGGCATGAAAATGGAAGAGATATGTCAAACCCCTACAAACTAGGATTTTGGGGTTGAAGGTGGAAGGAATGGAGTAGAATGAGTGATGAGGAGTGAATGGTGTCCGTGGAGGCTTAGAGAATCTAACTTTAGACTACATGTTGTCACTAGTGTATATATAGTGGCATAGGGTGTCTAGGGTTAGGTTGGGGTAAAGTGGTAAAATGATAGGTAGGAAGCATTAGGGTTAGGTAGGTAACAACCGTGCTGCGTAGTGGGGGAGTGTAAGGACGAATATGGTGGAAGGAAATGGCCGTGGTGTGAAGATCAAAATTTTAGATGGGTTTTAAGTGAAATGAAGTGGGGTAGCAAGGTCATAGTGGGAACTACGACTGTGATGACTCGAGGGTAGACTGATCATGGTGGGTGCCACAACTATGGTGGAGGAGGTAGGGAGGAGTTTTTGGGTGCTACCCGGATGGTCGTATTGGGTGGCACGGCCGTGTTGGTGAGTATGCACCACAACCTTGGTGGGGAGAACAACCGTGGTGGCTAGGTGTCCTAGGCATGCTTAGAACTTGATCGAGTCTGTGACTTTCATGCTAGTAGGATGGCCTTGGTGAAGTACCACGACCATTTTGGGGGCTTTGGCATGTAATTTGATCTTCTATGTGTCTTTCCATGGTTCTACTTGATTCAACTCATTTCTTGGTCATTTGGGGGTAGGTTGGGGTAGCTTTATGATCCTCCATGGTTGGGGAAGTCCTAGACTCATCCTTCTTATTTCCCTTTCATAAATTAGTGCTAGAGTGCCTATGAAAGATGTAAGAGCAACCGTAAGTGCATATGTCATGAAATGGTATTTATTGGGAAATAGCTTGCATTCTACATATCTTGTTGTGAATAAGAGGTAAAGTAAAACAAGATGGAGATCCAGAGTAGGGCTCCATCATGAATCCAAGCTTAAAATGTACATGTCCTTAACTATGCTCCAAATAAATCTCTCTTTTCAATTCAAAACATGATGAAATGAAAAATGCACTCACGTAAATGGTTATTGACTAAATAAGTTCAAGAATGAATTTATATGTGTGATCCCCTTTTCCTCTCTCCTCTATTACATTTCAAAATGCAAATCATGCACAAAGCACAAAGACTTTCCATATATAGCGCTAAGAATAATGTAAGTGATATTGCATCCACAAAGCTCTGGGTAAAATATTTCATTAAGACTTTGATTAGCAATTAGGGATGTAATTTTACTTGCATGCATTCAATTTATATGGTAAATACTCCACATGACACACCTCTATATGGGGGTAATATGAGCTAGTTTTGTTGTTTCTTAGCTCAGCGGGCATGTAATTAGAATACGAGGGAGGTGGAAAGATATTGGAGTGCAATTACAAAAGTGCACTCATCTTTTCTTTTATTATATGCTATTGCACAGGAGCACCTTTTATTTTCTTTTTGCATTTTTTTCCTTTGCCCTTGGTGTAGCAAGGGAATATGGTTGTAGGAGTGAAGTAGACGGGAGGAAGTGTCAGCAACTCCAAGATTTTGTACGATAGCCAAGGCTTTCTGTTTTTGTGCTTTGTAGGATATTTTCATGAGGGGTGGGACATGAAATTATGGAATAAGGTGGATCAATAGAGGGATCACGTGATGTTCATCTTCATATAAGGTATCTTGCATGCAAAATATTCCAACCATTTTTCACGTGCTATCAAGAAAATCATATTTAATAGGAATTGTGGTAAGCAACATTATTTTCACATGAATTAAACAACCCTAAACATCCATGGCTTGCCTCAATTTCATTTCATCCATACATTCCAATAATTCACAAGAGAGGTGGAAAACATGTTTAAATTTGAAATTTAAAATCATTTAGGCACAATCAAGTGTTGATCAGAGTGAAATTATCATTGGCTGTTTAATTCAAGTTTTTCAATCAAACAAGGTAGAGAGTAATCTAGAACAAGCTTTTATAACAAAGTGTTCGAGGTTGGGCAAAATTGGCAAACTAGTGCCAAGTGCCCCTATTCTCAACAAGGTATAAGATATAAAGCCAAAAATTATATGAATGAGTCTAATTAATCACACACAAGAGATAATCAAAACCTCATGCAATACAAAGTGGATGGGAGTCATGGCAAAGCTTCAAATTTTTTGAAAAATTGCAAAAAAGATGCAAGGAAGCAAACTAAATGACATGTGAGTGTATGTAAAATGTAACAAGAAAGTCTAGCTAGACAAGTATCATGGTTAGTTATGGTGTTGATCATCATAAAAAAAATAAAGGGCATGAATAAAAAAAAGGTCTCACTGCCCTACCACCCCAAGCTTATAACCATAATGACATCAACATGATATATAAGCTTAGAATGATCGGGTAATGATCATGGGATTGAGGTGTGTAAGGAGTGGGACCCATAGTGGATCCACTCCCTACTAAAAATTTGAAGAATAAATAACCACTCCAAACACATCCAAAAGGTATCTTGGGGTGGGTGTAAAATTTTCAAATCTTAATTAATGCTAATCAAAACAACCAAAGTGTAGCAGTGAAATAAAAATAAATACTATATTAAATTTCTCAACAATATTAAAAAAGTACATCATAATCTCCCACATAGGGTCTACATGTAAGATACACCATATGGATCTAAGTAGAGGGAAATATAAACCATAACAAGTTTGTCTCTAAGCTTTAAACTCCTTAAGCTAAGTCCATAACTCCATCCCATGTCCTCCTTGTCTTTCACCTAGGGTTGGAAGTATACCCGACCAAGAAGAGAAAAATAGAAGGCGTCAGTAAAGATTGGTATGTGCATACTAAAAAGAAATTGAGCAATATATTAAGAACGAGGGGCATCAAGTATAAAAGGCCCATAAAAGAAAAGTACTACCCAATTAGGCATAGAAGAAAAGAATCTCAATAAAAGAGACATGTAAGAGTGCATTATAAAATCAAGGCATCCATGTGTTTCACCTATGGCAACACTAAACAATATATACATGTAGGTAGGAAATAACACATCTATCAAAAATAATGTGAGGTGAGCGGGAAATGTATACATCCGCTCTAATTATGGCATGGGTAGGAACTGTATACATCCACTCGAGAAGGGCAGGATACACATCTACTCAAAATAATTTCATATGCAAGAATTATCACCTCTGCACTCATATGTGGGAATGTTCACATCCACATAAAATAACATGTAATATTATACTAGCAGTCACCACATGACGCATAATAGAAGAATAAGAAAGTATAAACAAATAAGGAGGATGAGAACATCCATCAAGTATAAAGTGGAATCAAATGATCCAAGCTATCACATAATGTGCTATATAAACATACACTACAAAGGTGGGCAAGGAAGCACATAACACAAAAGAACATTCCACCATGGACAAAGAATAAGAACGAGACCAAGAGAATATCTAAATATGATCACAAGATTAGCAACAATGTAAGGTACTTTACATGAAGCATATTTTCCAAAAAACAAGATATTGTGTAGGCTAATGTCCATAGGACCAAGACAAATACAAAAATAGGTTATTGCTCACAAGGAATAATAGGGGATGCAAACATACATTTAGAGAGAAATGGAAATTACACAATATAGAAATAATGTGGGATGCAATCATACCTTATTCCAAAGTCTAAACAAGTCCAAAGTAAGTCCTAGATCCAAACTTAGGTCTCCAAAGTACCTATTATGCATATATGTAGAATTATGGTTGGGTTTACATTAATCATTCAAAACCATAAAAATCACCTTTTTAATATTAGTGAACCATGCCATATTTTGGATCATCTTTTTCTGAGTTCAAAAACATATTTTATTATATTTTTCTGACTTATAGATTATTAAATATAAATTTTATAAGTTATTACTTATTTAGGAAATCACATATTTATACCATTAGATTTTGGCAACAAAACTAGTACCATTAGAAAGCTTGTATTTTTCTAATTTCAAAACATATTTTGTTTTATTTTTCTGAGCTACAAATAATTTACTATGATTTTTTGAAAACCAACCAACCACAAAATTCCACATCAGCAAGCAGACCTGTGAGAGAGGAAGAGAGAGGGGGAGATGGCGTTTGCACTGAGTTGGCCCAATCACTGGAGGCCAACTCAGCCGACCCCACAGACAAGCTGGCAACTCGTCTCAGAACTGAAACAAAACAAATCGACTATTAAATGACAAAAATACCCTTGGTTCAGAAAATTAAGCACAAAAGAAAAAGGAGGGAACAGAGGGGAACTCGTCGTGAGGTATGCATCTCATCCCTCGACATGGCTGAAGCATGGTAGCACACCAGAGGAGATCACGGCTCCAACCACCCACGAGATCGAACCACACGAGAAACCAAGGTAATAGATGAGTTTGTCTCAACAACATGAAGATAGGGAAACCAAACTTCGCAAAATCCATGAAAAATAGACGAGAACAAATGCAGCTCGAGGAAGAAGAAGAAGAAGAAGAAGAAGAAAGAAGGAAAATGGGTCATTACCCTGGAACTCAGCGACTGCTAGTGTTCGACGCCTTAGAGGGTCACCCCAAACTCGCCAAGCCAGCTCTCGAGCATAAAAGCTAGCCAAAAACCTACCACTGAGGTCTGACAAAAAGCATAAGAGGTCTGGAGCCAAGGAAGAAGAAAGAGTCGTTGCATCCTCCAAAAACACCTTCGGAAGCAAGGTACATACCCGAGGACGGTGCATAGGGAAAGAATTGGACCGAGGGTAACCCGATACCCATCATATGAATTTGGAACATTCGAGGGAAGATGGAGTAGGTTAGTCATTATGGCGGTATGTGTGAGCAAATTGAAGGAGGCAGAGCATTTTGGGTGCGTCGAAGATGCTTTGGGGTAAGGTATTTGTAGATAGGGGGATGTGTAGCAGGAAAAGGAAACAAGGGTAGGGAAACTTGATTTGGGGTCATTTGATTTGGAAAGAATCAGATAGAGAAAGTAGGGATTAGGATATTAGGATTTGCCCATGAACCAAACACATGAAAAACTGAGTGAAACAATGGGGCGAGGAGGGAGGACGGTTCGTGAGAAGATCGATGGTATTGTTCACGGGCTGGTCGGACTCCTACCCAAGGTAGGAGACGGCTTTGTAGCTGTCCGATTGGAGATCTAATAGTGGGAAAAGCTAGCCTCATAAAGGAAATCCAGAAACCATATAACCTCAGTGTGACAACGACAAAATAAATAACTTAAATATGATTTTCTAATAAAGTGTTATGATATTCATTTTCCTTTTTCTCTTTCTTCAATTAAGGGTTCAAATCTTATCAAAATTAAGTGAAATTTTACACATAGTCCAATTAAGGTATGTATATTATGATTTTGCCATTGGATTTTCCTTTTGAAGACTTTTGATGCATTATTTAATCAAATCTTAGTTTCCTTTCCTCATGCATTAATGACATTAAAATTTTCCAAATTTGGTGAAACTTCATCCACAAGTTATCTTTGATGTGTTGAGTATGAATTTAATTTTATTTCCATCTTTTGGAGGTATTTATCTTATTATTCCACTTATATGACTTTTTTTCACATTTTCTCTCTCCTAAACTCACCTTAAATATTCAAGGTAGTCCAAATTAGATGAAAATTGACATATAGGCTATTTTTAGGATGTAGACTACGAACTTGAAGTTTGTTTTACTTCTGTGATTTCCTTTTATGAGATATGTCATATTCGATATTTATGGCCCCTTATTACATTAGTAATCCCATATATCCTTATTAGTACTATAATTCCTTCAATTATGTCCCTAAACTCCATATTACTCTCCTAAGAGTTATGTGTGGTTATTTTTGCACAAATTATTTATGAAATCTACACTTATACCATGTGTCATGTTTTATGTGTCTATTATTGGGCCTAAGGCTAAGGTGAAAACATGTATTACCTCAAGATCATTAACATCTTTTAGGTCTCCACTTTGTTTGGCTAAGACAAAAAGGTCAAAGTGCTAGGGTAGGGTTCAAGATCTAGTTTGTTACAGCACACCACCCCTTAAAGGGATTTTGTCCTCAAAATAAAAATATCCATGTAAAAGCAAACAACTATTCACCACCCCTTAAAGGATTCATCTTATTAAGTCAAAACTACACTTTAGGTACAAAGGGTTCCATTACACTTCCTTACATCCATCCATGAAAAAAGGAAACATTAACTTATAAAACCTAACTATGGATCACCTTGTTCATGTTCCTCCTCATGAACTTCTTCACCATCTAAAGAAAAAACTTTTCCAACTCTTTTTTCCACAAGTCTTCTACCATTATTGTTTCCATTATTCTGATGAGGTATTTGAGGTGCTTGTTGTTGAGCTGGTACTTGCCCATTATGAATCTTGGGGCACTTAGGTCGGATGTATCTAGGTTCATTGTAGTAATGACATATCGATAGTCTATCCTTTCCTTGAGCAACTGAGACCTCTGATAAAAAATCACCTTCAGGGTGTTTCCTTTTATGATTGTTCTCCTTGTGTGATTGGAAACTGGGATACGATTACACAGCTAAGGCCTTTTTCACCATCTATTGAAAGGACAAAGGAAGTTGTGGAATAAGAGCATGACCCACGTTGTATTTAAGTCCTTAGAGGAATAGGTCAGCGCTACATTCCTCACTCAAACCAACTGCATAACATTCCAACAATAGAAACTTTTTTACAAATGCAAAAATAGATAGGGAACCTTGCTTCAAACTATAGAACTCAGCTTCCTTCTTCTTTAGAGAAGCAGTGTAGATGTACTTTCCATGAAAAAGCACTAAAAACTGCTGCTAGGTCATGGTTGAGATGTCACGACTCCTTGCAATTCCATTCTACCAAACTGTAGATGGTCCATCAAGTACATAAGCAGCAAATCTGATCTTCTGGTGTGGAGGACATGCCATACCATCAAAAGTCCTCTCTAAAGCTAACACCCAATCATAAGCTTTATCTACCATCTCTAGCTATCCTTCACCCTTGAAGTAGGGTGGTTGCATCTTCATGAACTCCATGATTGAGTACTCCTTAGGTTTGTCAGACACGTGTGGGTTGTTTAACTTTTGTGCCATGGCTGTGGAGAGAAGCTTTCTCAGCATGGTCAACTCTTGTTCAGGAGTGATGACTATATGTGCATTAGCAACAAAAAAGGTTGGGGTCTCCTATCCTACTGATGGTCCACTTCCAGTCGTAGGAGTACCTTGAATCACTGGAGGGGTAAAGGGTGGATCCATCCTTGGCATACCAAACCTTGGATTCTGGGGTGTCTCATAGCCAGACATGTTGTCAACAATTGAGTTATCTCTCGTCGTGAGATTTTTCCTACACAAGACAATGGTACTAGGTATAAGCATCCTATGAAAAGGGTAAAATCCTAAGGGAGACAAGATTGAAATAGTTAGATAATCGACAACCACTAGCTCTCATACCATGTTGTAAGGAGTGGGACCCATAGGGGATCCACTCCCTACTAACAATTTGAAGAATAAAACATACAGTCCAAACACACTCCAAAGGTATCTTGGAGTGGATGCAAAATTTGCAAATATTAATTAATGGTAAGCAAAACAACCAAAGTGTAGCAACAAAATAAAAATAAAGACTATATTCAATTTCTCAGCAAGATTACTAAAGTACATCATAACCTCCCACATAGGGTCTACATGTAAGATACAACATATGGATCTAAATAGAGGGAAATCTAAATCTTAACAAGTTTGTCTCTAAGCTTTAAATTCCTTAAGCTAAGTCCATAACTCCATGCCATGTCCTCCTTGTCCTTCACCTAGGGTTGGAAGCATACCCCACAAAGAAGAGAAAAATAGAAGACGTCAACATAGACTGGTATGTGCATACTAAAAAAAAGTTGAGCAATATATTAAGAATGAGGGGCATAAAGTATAAAAGGCTTCCCATAAAAGAAAATTACTACCCAATTGGGCATAAAATAAAAGAATCTCAATAAAAGAGACATATAAGAGTAAAGTATAAAATCAAGGCATCCATGTGTTTCACATGTGACAAATACTAGACAATATAAACATGAAGGTAGGAAATAACACATCTACCAAAAATAATGTGAGGTGAGCGGGAACTATATACATCCTCTCTAATTATGGAATGGGTAGGAAATGTATACATATACCCACACAGGACATGATACACATCTTCTCAAAATAATTTCATATGCAAGAATTATCACCTTTGCACTCATATGTGGGAATGTTCACATTCACATAAAATAACATGTAATATTATACTAGCAGTCACCACATGATGCATAACAAAAGAATAATCAAGTATAAACAAATAAGGAGGATGAGAACATCCACCAAGTATAAAGTGGGATCAGATAATCCAAGCTATCACATAATGTGCCATATAAACATCCACTACAAAGGTGAGCAAGGAAGAACATTACACAAAAGAACATTCCACCATGGGCAAAGAATAAGAACGAGACCAAGAGAATATCTAAATTTGATCACAAGATCAGCAACAATGTAAGGTACTTCACATAAATCATATTCTCCACAAAAAACAAGATATTGTGTAGGCTAATGTCCATAGGACCAAGATAAAAATAAAAATAGGTTATTGCTCACTAGGAATAATAGGGGATTCAAACATACATTTAGAGAGAAATAAAAATTATTCAATATAGAAATAATATGGGATTCAATCATACCTTATTCCGAAGTCTAAACAAGTCCAAAGTAAGTCCTAGATCCAAACTTAGGTCTCCAAAGTACCTATTATGCATATATGTAGATTTAGGATTGGGTTTACATTAATCATTCAAAACCCTAAAAATCACCTTTTTATTATTAGTGAACCATGCCATATTTTAGATGAACTTTTTCTAAGTTCAAAAATATATTTTATTAAAATTTCTGACTTATAGATTATTAGTTATAAATTTTACAAGTTATTACTTATTTAGGAAATTCATTAAAAGTACATATATGTAACATTTGATTTTTGTAATAAAACCAGTACCATGAGAAACATATTTTATTTTATTTTTTTGAGCTACAAATAATTTACTATGATTTTTTTAAAACCAACCAACCAAAAAATTCCACGTCAGCAAGTAATCCCGCGAGATATGAAGATAGAGGGGGAGAGGGCACTCACACTGAGCTGGCCCAATTATGGGAGACCAACTCAGCTGACCCCACAAACAAACTGGCAACTCATCTCAAAACTGAAACAAAACAAATTGACTGTTAAATGACCAAAATACCCTTGGTTTGGAAAATTAAGCACAAAAGAAAAAGGAGGGTACAAAGGGGAATTCATCGTGAGGTATGCATCTCATCGCTTGACATGGCAAAAGCATGGCAGAACACTAGAGGGGACCACATATCCAACCACCCACGAGATCAAACTACACGAAAAACCAAGGTCATAGATGAGATCGTCTCAACAACACGAAGATAGAGAAACCAAACTTCACAAAATCCATGAAAAATAGATGAGAACAAATACAACTCGCGGAAGAAGAAGAAGAAGAAGTGACGTGTATTTTACTACGCGCTTAAACGCAAGTATACGCGTCGAGTAATATAGGCCTTGTGAGACCCGAGTCGAACTCAGGGATACGTGAATTATTGGAGACTTCTACTAACTAATCGCAATCAGCTAGGCCGATTAACAAAGTAGGGTTTTGTTGTTGAAATTAAAAGAAAATAAAAATCAAACAAAGAAAACAATCGATTAAAGGTTAATTTAATCAATTCAAAGGGATATCTTTAGGATGGCGGTTTCACCGCGGGTCAACATTGTATTCGGTTTCATATAATTCCTCACACTTCTCTCTCTATCCGGGTAGTGGCCTGAATACAGAATTACCCACTGTCGTGGTGTAAGTCACTACTTAGGTTTAGGTTGATTCCACCGTCGTAGTAATCATTCCCCTAAACTAAGTGCATTATAAACGGTCCCTCAGTTCCCACCATTAATTTTACAACTCCTTTGTCAAGGGTTTTATTAATTAATGTAGATTTCGTCTCTTTTCAACCGTTAATCCTTATGTCAAAGTGATTAAGGGCATTAAATTATTATTATGGTGATCAAGCATAACAATAGAAATGGAGAAAACGAATCTATACCACGGATTTGAGAGAGAAAATATGAATTATCAATATAAAAATGTCATACAATGTATTCCCGGGCTACTCCCGGTCCTAAAGATTGAGGGTTTTAGCCTCTCATGTTCATCTCACACGAATACATGGTAGAAATGGGGGATTTCATAAGAAAAACGTGAAACAAGTGGGAAAACCCCTGAACGGAGAAGAACCGGTAGATCCTTGGCGTAGAACACGAGCTTCCCCACCTGTCGGTGGTGGAAATCATCTTCGACAGCTTCCGAATCACCCGAGATGAGCTTCTGGCCTCTGTTCTCCTTTCTCTCCTTCCTCGGCACTCGTGCAATCCAAAAATGATGATCTCCCCTCGTCTGGGCAGCCGTCATTAGGTATAAGTCCCTAATTAGGTCGTCAATTAACAACAGCCGTCCGATCGAGATCAAAACAGATCCAACGCATATCTTCCGGCGTCGATACCATCGACGCGGGTCGATGGTATCGACCCAGCGGATTAGCGGCAGCTTTCCTTTCTTTTAGTCTGAGCGCCTGTGGTCATCTCGATACCATCGACTTGGGTGTCGATGGTATCGACTTTCTTTAGCGTCGGTTGTTGTCGTTTAGCGACGATGTAGCTCTCCATGTGTCGATGGCATCGACTTGGGTCGATGGTATCGACAGTTTCCTCGCCAGCAATCTGAAGGAATCTCGATACCATCGACTTGGGTGTCGCTGGTATCGACTCTGTGCTGCTCCTCTCGTCTGGCAATCTGTGGCTTGGTCGATGGTATCGACTTCCGTCGATGGTATCGACGGAAGCAAATACTTGTTTTTCCTGAAATTTCACAACAAGACCAAGTAAATCCACACAATTTATAATAAGATGATAAATAATGCTCAAAATAGTAAAACAAAGGGGATTTGACATAATATGAAGGCAAAGACCGAAATGAGTGAATTATGCAATATTATCCATAAAAATGAGTAATTAGAGCACAAAACACATATGAAAAAGGTCTATAAATGCGACTCAAAATCATCGCATCAAGAAGAAAGAAGGAAAATGGGTCAATACCTTGGAATTCAGTGGCTGCTAGTGTTCGACGCCTCAGAGGGCCACCTCGAATTCACCAAGCCAGCTCTCGAGCACAGAGGCTAGCCAGAGACCAACCACCGAGGTCCAACTACAAGAAGAAGAGGTCTGGAGCTGGGGAAGAAGAAAGAGTTGTTGCAGCCTCCAAAAACACCTCAGGAATAATCCAGGGAAGATGGAGTAGGTCATGCATTATGGCATTATGTGTGAGAAAATTGAAAGGAGTCAGAGCATTTTGGGTGCGTCAAAGATGCTTTGGAGCAAGGTATTTATAGATAGGGGGATGTGTAACGGGAAAGGGAAACAAGGGTAGGGAAACTCAATTTGGGGTTTTTTTGACTTGGAAAGAATCATATAGGGAAAGTAGGGATTGGGAAATTTAGAGTTCACTCACAAACCAAACACATGAAAAATCAAGTGAACGGTGGAGCGAGGAGGGAGGACGGTTGGCAAGAAAATCGTTAGTACTATTCACGGGCTGGTCGGACTCCTACCCAAGGTAGGAGACAACTTCAAAGCTGTCCAATTGGAGATCTAACGATAGGAAAAGTGAGCTGAATAAAGGAAATTCAGAAACTATATAACCTTAGTGTGACAGTGACAAAATAAATAACTCAAATCTGATTTTCTAATAAAGTGTTATGAAATTCATTTTCCTTTTTCTCTTTCTTCAATTAAGAGTTCAAATGTTATCCAAATTAAGTGAAATTTTGCACATAGGCCAATTAAGGCATGCAGATTCTGATTATGCTATTAGATTTTCCTTTTGAAGATTATTGATGTAATATTTAATCAAATCTTAGTTTCTCTTTCCTCATGCATTAATGACATTAAAATTATCCAAATTTGGTGAAACTTCATCCACAAGTTATCTTTGATGTTTTGAATATGAATTTACTTTTACTTCCATCTTTTAGAGGTATTTATCTTATTATTCCACTTATATGGCTTTTTACACATTTTCTCTCTCCTAAACTCACCTTAAATATTCAAGGTTGTCCAAATTAGATGAAAATTGACATATAGGCTATTTTTAGGATGTAGATTATGAATTTGAAGTTTGTTTTTACTTTTGTGATTTCATTTTGTGAGATATGTCATATTTGATATTTATGGCCCTTTATTACATTAGTAATCCTATGTATCCTTATTAGTACTATTATTCCTTCATTTATGTTCCAAAACTCTATATTACTCTCCTAAGAGTTATATGTGGTTATTTTTGCATGAATTTTTTATGAAATCTACACTTATCACATGTGTCATATTTTATGTGTTTATTATTGGGCCTAGGGCTAAGGTGAAAACATGTATTATCTCCAGAGCATTAACATCTTTTAGGCCTCAACTTTGTTTGGCTTAGACAAAAAGGTCAAAGTGCTAGGGTAGGGTTCAAGATCTAGTTCGTTACAAGGTGTTTGATCATCGAGAGGTGGAAATTCCAAGTGTTACTCAAGTGATCATTGCATATCCAACATGGTCATTCTATGGACAACTATCGTGCAACATCCTAGGTATTGAGGCTTTGCATGAAATGTTTCTAAAAGGAATTATTGGATTATTCATATCATCAAGGTGCTCCTTTATAGGGAGCCCATCACTAAGAAATTAATTGATTAAGCATGCTCATCCTAGAGCAGTACTGATACACATATAACGTACGTGTAAAACACAAGTACACATGTCATGTAATATAAGCCAAAAGAGGTCCGAGTTGTCGGACATAGGGAATCATACACCATAAACTACTACTTACTAAAAAGCAAATCAGCTAGACCTAGAGAAAGAGTTGATTGGTTGTTTAATTAACTAAGAACAAATACTAAATCTAACTTAGGTTGTGATCAAGAATGGTTGAATTCCTTAGGACTTTTAGTTTCACCACAGATAACACTGAAACTAACATCTAAACACTAACATACATCACTCCTAACCCTAGATAAAGAGCCTGTAGCAAGAACTACCCACTTCCAGAGTGCAGTTCACTACCTATTCTAATGGCAATCCCATTTCCATAGTAATTGGTTGATTAGTTAGGTGCTTTAGGATTAATCTCTAGGTTTCTCCTCCCATTTATTCTCCACCTTTCCCAAGTGGTGCAATAAATAGGTAAATATATACTTTTCCAACCCTTAACCTCTCTCCTGAAACGATTGAGGGTCTGATAATCTATCTATGGTGATCAAGCATAAATAGAACGAGACAATGTCATAGATTTACATCAAGAAAATTGGAGTAAAAGTGATATTAATGCGTAAAATTCAAGTACAATGCATATTTGGGCTACTCCCAGATCCTAAGGAATATGTTTTTAGCTGAAAATTTATGACATGGTATCACTGTAAATCAAAAAGATGTAAAACATGAATTTTGAGATACAGTAAATTGGAGTCAGGGCTGGAGAATAGATCTGGAGAAGATGTAGAAAATTTGCGATCGTTTCCACTACCAAAATGCCTCTAATGTCTGTCGGGTAGGGTTCCTTCACTTTTTTCCCTCCTTTGGCTGTTCGTGTCATCCCCATGTTGTGAGACCCCTAACCTTGCTTAAAGTGTTGAACAAGATTAATTATCAAAATTGAATTCTTAAAACCCTAATCTAACCTTGTGATATGCTTTGAAATCATAAGACAAGCTTAAATTTCAAATTTGGTCCAATTTAGACATTGTTTGAGCAAGTTATGCAATTTTATGTACATTTCAGACTTTTTTTGCAATTTACCCAATCGAGGGGTTTTCTTTGCAATTTATCACATGAATTATGTTTCTTAGATGTTATATTATCATTCTTGATCTTTTTGAGCCATGGGCTCCTGGTTAAACCTTGGTTTGAAGGTGTTTTCTCTAAGGGTATTTTAGGGTTTACCCCTTCATGGATGAGCTACCTTTAGTAGCTATCAACTAATGCATTATTTGATTGGCTTGGAAATTTGAAAAAGGAGAGATAAGAACGTCTATATGTATGGTGGGGGAGCTGCTTGTGTGTGTTCTTGTATATTCTTAATAGTTTAAGGCCATGGACACTTGGAAAGATACTAGAACTTCAACTTTTTTCTTTTTCTTTATCTTAAAGTTTCATATACTTATCCCTAAGCACCCAAACGAGCCATTTGCTGTCCACAACTTCCCTCCTTCTATGAACCTCATTCTCCCTCTGTGCTTCTACGAATTTCCTATCCAAGGAAGAAGAAAGAGGGGATCTTCTTGGAAAAAGAATCTAGGGTTGCAATTGACTTCCTTTTAGGGCTTAAAAAGCTTCCTTCTAGTGATCTTGACCTAAAAGAGTAAGAATCTCCTTCTTTCCTCTATTTGTATCTTTGTTATCCTTTCTCCTACCTTTCTCCAAGTCAGAACCTTTCTGTTCCAAGGTGGAAATTGCTCTAAAGCTCTAAAACCCTACCTTTCTTGCTCCTTATGCTTAGGGTTTGCTCATTTGATGAAGAAAGGTGCTAGATTGGACAAGTTCACAACTTATGCTTGGATTTTCTACCCTACCTGTGCAAGTTTTCTTCTGTTTTGTATTTCATCTTCTAATTAGAGGCAAGTTTTATTACTTGCTCCACGCTTATTGCTTCATAAGCTTGCTAGCTCATGTTCTTGCTTGAAAATGATGATCCATGAACTAAAAAGCTATGCTTGACTTGGATTTTGATTTTTCTGATGTTCCCTATTCTGATTTCAGTTCTATATGAACCTTTATTCACGGTATAATATGACTTGGATCAGGTTGGTTTGACGACCTATGGTTCTAAGTACTTATCAACCAATGGTCAATTTTAGGGTTTTAAGCCGATTTCTTCTATAAACCCATGACCCGATGGTGGTACCATTGCAACAACCCTATGGTGTTGTCTTCATGGACAACTAATGGTGGTGACCAAGGGTATCAACTGATTTTCACCCCTTAGGTCATGTTTTGGCCTAATTATAAGCTTAATGAACAACAACTAAGTACCTTAGTGATGCTATCAATCAATGGTGACATTAGCTTGATATTCGACGGTGATTAATGAATATAGTAATGATCTTACAACCTATGGTGACTTAATGGTCACTAGTGATGGTGGATCAGGTCTCCACAACCTATGGTGAGTTAAGCATGTGGATTTAGCATCAATTAACCCTTAAACCAATGGTTTCTTGGGTCATTTGATGAAATGGTCAGACCTATACTCCAATTGATGGTTTTAATATATGAACTTGACCTAATGGTTAAGATCTAACATTTCTTCATCCAATGAATTTGAATGATTCCTGAATGTAATATGTTGGTCCTTATAAAGTGATTTAAATGGTTTCCTTTATGAGGTCAACTTAAGAAGCTCATTTACTGATGGCTTG